>ML104036.1:204404-227755 GCA_003697995.1 Taxidea taxus jeffersonii | reverse complement strand
AGCCTCTTCAACAAATGGTGTTGGGAAAATTGGACAGCCACATGCAGAAAAATGAAATTGGACCATTTCCTTACACCACACATGAAAATAGACTCAAAATGGATGAAGGACCTCAACGTGAGAAAGGAATCCATCAAAATCCTTGAGGAGAACACAGGCAGCAACCTCTTCGACCTCAGCCGCAGCAACTTCTTCCTAGGAACAACGCCAAAGGCAAGGGAAGCAAGGGAAAAAATGAACTATTGGGACTTCATCAAGGTCAAAAGCTTTTGCACAGCAAAGGAAACAGTCAACAAAACCAAAAGACAACTGACAGAGTGGGAAAAGATATTTGCAAACGACATATCAGATAAAGGACTAGTATCCAAAATCTACAAAGAGCTTAGCAAACTCAACACCCAAAGAACAAATAATCTAATCAAGAAATGGGCAGAGGACATGAACAGACATTTCTGCAAAGAAGACATCCAGATGGCCAACAGACACATAAAAAAGTGCTCCACATCACTGGGCATCAGGGAAATACAAATCAAAACCACAATGAGATACCACCTCACACCAGTCAGAATGGCTAAAATGAACAAGTCAGGAAATGACAGATGCTGGCGAGGATGTGGAGAAAGGGGAACCCTCCTACACTGTTGGTGGGAATGCAAGCTGGTGCAACCACTCTGGAAAACAGCATGGAGGTTCCTCAAAAAACTGAAAATAGAGCTACCTTATGACCCAGCAATTGCACTACTGAGTATTTACCCAAAAGATACAAACGTAGTGATCCAAAGGGGCACGTGTACCCGAATGTTTATAGCAGCAATGTCCACAATAGCCAAGTTATGGAAAGAACCTAGATGTCCATCAACAGATGAATGGATAAAGAAGAGGTGGTATATATACACAATGGAATACTATGCAGCCATCAAAAGAAATGAAATCTTACCATTTGCGACAACATGGATGGAACTAGAGTGTATTATGCTTAGCGAAATAAGTCAACTGGAGAAAGACAACTATCACATGATCTCCCTGATATGAGGAAGTGGAGATGCAATGGGGGTGGGAGTTAAGGTGGTAGGAAAAGTAAAAACGAAACAAGATGGGATCGGGAAGGAGACAAACCAAAAGAGACTCTTAATGTCATAAAACAAACTGAGGGGGGTGGGGGGAAGAGGGGTTGGGAGAGGGTGGTGAGGTTACATTATATGTTTAAATAAAGCTTAAATAAAAAAAATAATTTACAAACTATTTTCTTTAGAGCTGTGTACCTCAGAGATTCTGCATACTTTGAACCCAGTTTTAATTTTATATATACTGTAGTTATTAAAAATTATGATAAAAGTAACGTATTCTCAAATTTACAATTTAAAAACTATTGATATATTGTTTTATCTGCATGGAAAATTGTGTCTTTTTGTTCTTACTTTTCTGAACAATGTTCTGCAATTATTTAGAAAGTAATACAAACAGTTTTAAGTTTCAACTGATCATCAGATTTCCTAGATTCTTTACAATGGAAAAAAACTCAAAATTATAATTGATGTTGGAGTAGTTATAAGACTATCACTGTCATTCATAACTTGTAATTCTAAATGTCTGTTTTTACTAAAATGTCTCATGGTTCTCATTGATTAAATTTACAATAAATACATATAAATTTTATTTTGTGGAATAAATTTATACTAATAAAGTAATTCTTACTTTCCTTTTTTTTTAACAGCATGGGAGTTTTTTGTCATATTTCAATTGTATAAGTGGTTTCTGTGATTAGCTAGACCTGACAAGTGATATAAATGCTTTGGGGAACACATTTGTATTCTAGATCTTATAATTGTAATGCAAATGTCCTTTCTGAAAATTCACACTAGATAAGTATTATAACATCTCCAAACTACACTTTACTAATACAGAAATGTTTTATTATTTGGTGTGAAAAGAAAGCACTTACATTTTACCTATGTGCAGTGCCACTGGCTGACAATTTCTAGCCACGTTTGGGATCCTTTCGACACTCTTGCCAAGGCATAAGGAGCCCCCAGCTGGGTGGCACAGGACAGCACAGAGGTCCCTACTGGGTTGGTTGAAAGTTTCTCGGATTAGCCCAATTCTGTTTCACCCCTTTTATACTCCGCAGACATTCCCTCTCCCTCCCACCTCAAAGCTACTATATTTATCTCTGCATCTGCTTTTCTGAGGGACCTGGAAAGACTCATTTAGATAAATGTTTATGTATACCTTTTTATTACTGAAGTATGTAAAAGTTACTGAACAAATTATTATATAACCAAGTTTGTTGGGGGGCATGAGGGCTCCCTGCAAGTTCTTGTGCTTGAGACAGGTATTTCATGATTATTCAACACTTTAGTTGTAGCTTTTCACATTTTATCCTCTGACATAAGATGAAACATATCAAGAATATAAATTTATTTTAATCAACTCTGTAGGCTAGTTATAGTTTCTGTGCTTAGAAGTATAAAAATGTTACAATGCAGCTTTAAATTATTTGGCACAATTTTAGTTTTAATTTTGTCAAGTTTTTATTTAAATTCCAGTTAGTTAACATACTGTGTAATATTAGTTTCAGGTATACGATTTAGTGATTCAACACTTACATACAATGCCCGGTGCTCCTCACAAGTGCTGTCTTTAATCCCCATTAAACCTGTTTAACCCATTCCCTACAATGTCCCCTCAAATAATCATCAGTTTGTTCCTATAGTTAAGAGTCTGTTTCTCGGTTTACCTCTCCTTCCCACCATGTTCATTTTTTTTTGGTTGTTTCTTAAATACCATATATGAGTGAAATCATAAGGTATTTGTCTTTTTCTGACTGACTTATTTTGCTTAGCCTAATACTCTCTATCTCCATCCATGTCATTGCAAATGGCAAGTTTTCATTCTTTTTTTGTGACTGAGTAATATAGTCCATGGTATGTATATACCACATCTTCTTTATCCATTCATCAGTTAATCACACATTTGAGCTCTTTCCATAATTTGGCTATTGTTGACAATGCTGCTATAAACTGGGGAACATGTATCCCTTCGAATTAATATTTTTCTATCCTTTCTGTAAATACCTAGTAGTACAATGACTGGATCATAGGGTACTTCTAATTTTAGCTTTTTGATGAACCTCCCTACTACTTTCAGAGTGGCTGCACCAGTTTGCATTCCCACCAATAGTGTAAGAGAGTTCCCCTTTCTTCACATTTTCACCCATATCTGTTATTTCTTGTGATACATTTTGATAAAATATATCATGATTCAAGACACTTACATGTTTTTGTTTACAAAGAAAAATACGTAAAATTAGGAAGATGTGAACACAAGATAAAACCAGTTGTATAATGGGGAATTCAGCTACCATGGGATAAAATTAATGGCAAGCTTTTAATTTTCTGATTGTTAATTTTTATTTATTTGATCTATTCTAGAATTTAAATAGCTGGACATATTTCATAGATATTTCCTATACTATAGTCTTTGGTCCAAATATATTGCTTAGAAAATACCTTTTCCTTTATAATTTGTATCCCACAGTTTTAGCAACTAACTAAGTACTCAATTAGACTAATATAATTAGACCAGGTCCAACTGGTCTGATCTGGAAACTTATCTATATCATAATTATGTACGTGTAGGTATGTGGTCTAGAGAGTGAGTTCAATGCCTTCTTTTTTTAATTTTTAATTTTTTAAAGATTTTATTTATTATTTATTTGACAGAGAGAGAGATCACAAGCAGGCAGAGAGAGAGGAGGAAGCAGGCTCCCCACTGAGCAGAGAGCCCGATGCAGGGCTCGATCCCAGGACCCTGAGACCATGACCTGAGCTGAAGGCAGAGGGTTAACCCACTGAGCCACCCAGGCACCCCAATTCAATGCCTTCTTAATGCTAATTGGGTCTGTATGAGTGAGATGAGTGTGGGTGAGAGTTATCCTCTCCAGTTCTCCAGGCTTAAACTTGGACACATTTTACATGTTAATTGACTGTTTAGTTCCTGTCATTTTGTGGCTACTACTTTAAGGTAATCAGGATGAAATTAATCAGGATGGATTCCTTCTCCCTACCTCTTTATTACTATGAGGATATAATAAAAATGATCACTTACATAGTGATTTACTTTCCACAGTATCCAAATTTCTAAGTTCAAATCCGTGTCTGCCCCTAAGAGTACAAGCCCTTCATTATGTGGTTTTATTACCTTCACTTTTTTTTTTTTTTTAGTTATTTTTGGTGAAATTTAGGTACCAAAACAAACAAAAAAAGCCAAAACTTACTATGGATGTTCTTTAAAGAAAACCCTCAATGAATCAAGTGGTATACATTTTGTGATCTTGAGAGACTGCATCTGTTTTCATGTAAATAAACCCATTACACTTACCTTATGTACAATTTGAAAATCCAGTATATTTGAGAAAAAAATTACGATGCATAGACTATGAAAAAGACACATTTTTAAATTCTTTATTTACTCACTAAAGGAAAATTCCTATAAAGTTTGCAATCTTAGTTTTGGTAAACCGAATACCGAAAACCACATAGCCATATTTTTTGTTATGGCATTAAAAAATAAATCTTACTTTTTCCTGTCTGAATGGTGTAATTCTCTAGGTAGCTGGCAAAATACTTTGCCCATTCAGCAATTATACAATTCTCTCCTGGTATAACAAATGTATTCTTTGTGTCTTTATTCTTAGGATTATTATACTGAGTTAAGAGGATTAATCTACTGGTGGAACTCTATTATTCTCTACATTAGGTCAGGAAAAAGAAAAGATTAGTTTTGTGGAGAAAAATTACAAGGCAATAATCACATTTGATACTTTTTTTCTGTTGTTTTAATTAAGCTATATTCTGGATTCTAAAGAATAAATATATTAGTAATGAAATTATTTTGGAAGTTGGAGTAAGCCCTGATATCTGGAACTAACTAGGCATGTGACCTTATTCAAAACATTTAATCTTCATGTACCTTGTTTTCCTCATTCATGTCCCTTTACACATCTTAAATCTTTTTTCTTCTCTGTGTAGCATAGCATTTAAGTACTCTGTTATGTGACCTTCCAACACTCCAGGCTTTCTTCCGCCAACAGTTCTCCATACAGGTATCCAAATTATCTTTTTAAAATGCATGCTGTTTTCATGTTTGCCCTATCTATGAGAAGAAATGTCAGTAGTTTCTCATTGCCAAAAGTATCACCTACACCTCTAAACCATAGTTGCATCTATTGCTACTTCCTGATTGTCTTCCTATACTTTAGTTGTAGTCATTCTCAACTACTTACTGTTTCTCAATTATCATTTTAGGACTCCACCATTTTCCATAGATCTGTCCATCTGTTTTAAGTACTCTTTATGTCATCAGTCCTTAGACATTTTTTATGAATCTCACAGCTCCCACATTAATAATTCCTTAAAATATTCCCTGAATTACACAAATTCTTGTTTTCTTTCTTTATGCTCCTTTCATTTTGAATAATGGTTATTTTGTCACATCTCATTAACTAATGGACTGTGAACATTATACATGTCTTTTTATACAGTCTTTGTAACACAATAGAAAGAATATCCATTATGACAATGGAAAAGCTTGTATTCCCTTGGTACTGCTTCTTTGACCTTGGTCAAGTTGCTTCGCCATCTTAGAAATGGAATAATAATTCCTGAGTAGGAAGGAACATGCATGTATGTCATTAGCAAGCACATGCACCAGTTTCAGGAAAGCAATTATAAACTTTTTTGCTGCTTTTACAATTATGTTATGGCCTTACAGTAGAATTGCATTGAGAGTAGAATGGCTTTTTTTTTCTTGATTTACACACGTGCAGCTCATTTTATTAGTTAAGGTCTAATTTTTACCCTTTATATTCAGAACTCTTTTCACTGGACTCAATAATTCATGGCAGAGAAGAAAAATTTAAAAATTTACAGGTTCTGCTTTTATCAGCAGTATTACCCCTTGTTACCAATGGCTTAGATATTTCCATTTCTGGCATTACATAAAACTTTCCTTTGTTGTGAAAGGGTAAATATATGCCTTTCAAAAGTTATGATATAATTGGACCAGTTTCTACATTCTATCATTTCTAGAAATGTAATAATTAAAAACAATCATTTCTACTGGTTATACTATTAGATCAAATACATTAAAAATAACAATCTTGGGGGGGCTAGGTGGCTCAATGGGTTAAGCCTCTGCCTTTGGCTCAGATCATGGTCTCAGGGTCCTGGGATTGAGCCCCACATTGGGGGGGGGTTTCTGCTCAGCGGGGAGCCTGCTTCCCCCTCTCTCTCTTCCTATCTCTCTGCCTACTTGTGATCTCTCTCTCTGTCAAATAAATAAATAAAATCTTAAAAAAAAATAACAATTTGGGAAATACATATATTTCCCTCAGAAAAGCAACTGGCATATTGTATAAACTTAATAAATGATAGATAAAATGACAAGGATACTGCTAATTTTTTTAATCTTTCTATTTTTTTAAGATTTTTATTTATTTATTTGACAGACAGAGATCACAAGTAGGCAGAGAGGCAGGCAGAGAGAGAGAGAGGAAAGGAAAAAGCTCCCTGGCTGAGCAGAGAGCCTGACGTGGGGCTTGATCCCAGGACCCTGGGATCATGACCTGAGCCGAAGGCAGAGGCTTTAACCCACTGAGCCACCCAGGCGCCCCGATACTGCTAATTTTAATTTCAGTATACTTAATACTCAGCTCAGCTTTGACAAATTCCAGGTGTTCTAATAAATAATCAAGAGATTAAGTGAATGAGTAACTAAATTAAATGAGGAATTAAATCAAATTAGTGGTTGTAAACTGTGGTTGTTCATTAGAGTCACCTTTAAAACAATTTTTTAGAAGGTGGATGCCTACTTCTAAATAATGACCTACTATAAGAAAATGGATGTGGTGCTAAGACATCTGTATTTTTAAAACTTCATGATGTCTTTGCACAGCAATGTAAATGTACTTACTGCCACTGAACTGTAAACTTAAAAATGGTTAAAATGATGAAGTTTGTGTTATGTATATTTTGCTACAATAAACAAATAAGAAAAAGAATTTATGATGTCTATTACTATGGCAATGATTCTTTATGGTAGAATACCCTTGGGGAAACATTAAAAGTGTCAATCTCGAGAGTTGGAAGATCACATAGAGATTAAAAAACAAATAATACAGTCTCCACAAATTCTGAGTGTTTTCATGGTATGTTGTTTTCCTGTGGCCATGAGGTAGTGACATAGAATGTACTAGCTCTTTCACTGACTTGATCAATTTCTTTGTCATATTATTTTATCTCTATGATGCTTCTTTTTTTTCTTTTTTATCTGAATTTAGTTAACCTTCAAGTTTGAAGAGCTAACACCTGGTTAAGTAATGTCTAATCCCAATGTCAAAGGGAGGCATAGAGGAAATGAATGGTGTCCACACAAAACCAGTGGTCTCCAGAGAAATTCATTCTCTGGAATGTGCTGTCACAAAACAATACATAAATTTGAAACATGCCTTAATTGACTTTAGATATTCTTAAATTGGTAGTGCTAGTTTTGATAAAGCATGACTTCTAACTATGACTACTTCTTTCTTCTCTGTCCACCAGTGATTAGGTAATTGCTTTAGTAGTATTTCTGAACCTAGTTGTATTTAAGTCAAGTGATGCAAAGCTTTCATTAAAAGAAAGAATAACCTAGTGATAGATCATTCTTCAACTTTGCATAAGAAACACTCAAGTTTCATTGTTAAAAATGCAAATTTCTAAGCCAAATTCCAAAAGATGATTTTATAATTCTGTAGTGGAGGTGCATTTTTAATCATATGAGTGACACAAATGGTTTTAAACAAACACTAAAACCCAAGTAACCACTTCAATGTCATACACCTACCCTGGTACACTGATATTAGATTTGGGTAAGTCTGTGGAAGAAAATATATTATTTTCCCCCTTCACCTTATAATTAGATATTTTTTCTTCAATATAACTACATGAGCAGATGGTTTAATGAGTAAATGCTATACCATTCTTTCTCTTCTTTCTAAATGCTTCTTCTCTTATTTATACTAATAACTAGCATGTATAAAGAAAGTATTATTTTTCCTTTCTAAATAGTATTTTTAGTTTTAACTTTAAGTAGTTTTGTTTTAAAGTTGTATTCATGAGATCATATTGCAAATGACAAAAAAATGCAAAATGTGTTGTTTGTGGTGGAAAAAGTCCACCTGTTACAGTAATATGCATGTGCATGTGTGTGAGTATGTATATATTTACTTAAGTATACAAATATATTCTATATAAATTACTTATTATAATGAAAAATAGCATTTCTGAGTTTCTGTGATATTGCTAATTATTGTTTAAAAGTTTATTTATAGCCTATGTTAAATTACTTTTGAAGTGTGTCTTTCTGCATTCCTACACTTAACACCAAAGCTGTTAAAGCCAAACCATGCCAGTTATAAATATTTCTAAAGCCACATCACATCATGATTTTAAAACCACATGTCATTTTTTCACTACTTTGTGGTAGTGACTAATTTGAACTAAATGGAAACTGCCATTTTACTGATTCTTCAATTCTATGATTCATAATAAGTGAAGAGAGATGGAAAAGTGTTCTTAAAAGTACTCAGAGGATACTCATGTCTTTGACTTGCATTATACATGATTCACCTCAACTATTCCTGATGCCTTCTTCACTGTTTTGCCACTAATTATGAAATTATTTCTAAAGTAGTTCTTCAAACTATGAACAACCAAGAGTATTCACTATCATCCATTCAAAGTGGTAGAACCATGTGATAACAAAAGCAAATTTTAAAAACGTGTTTGTAAATCAAAAGGCAAAGTTTCTTACACTTAGAAAAAGGCTGGGAATTTAGGTGGAAAGAGGTAATATCAAATTAGACTACAAGATTGGCAGCAAGAGATGGAGCCTAACTTTACTCGCTTTTTCTTCAATCCTTTCATTAGTGCCCTTGCCTTTGAAAAGCAGGAAACTGAATTAAACCCTCAGGCTGTTTCTTAAATTAATGGAGAAATTATCCCACCATTTTGAACTTCCCTTAGAGGCCCACTCTGAGGAACACTCTGATTCAGTGGAACTAAGCTATGAATTAAAAAAGGCATAGTCACCTAAGTTTTCCTCATAGCATGAAAATTAATTAGCACTGTCCTGGTATAGAGAAAATAGAGCTTTTGTTTTAACAATACTCAGGAAAATTACAGTCATTTTCCATGATTGACCTTTGCTTAGTGTTTCAGTTAGCTGTTGCCTGCTCTTCCTTATTAATTCTTTTTATTTTTCTTTTTCACTTTCCTTATTGGTTTATAATGAATTTTCTTTATCAAAGATTTTTTTCTCAAGTGTGACCTTGTACCAAAGCCTCTCAAGAAACATGATTTTATTGTATTCTATTCATATTATAACCAAATGAATTATTGAATTGTCCTTAAAAGTTGAGGTTGGATAAACTCTGTGGGCTCTGGTTGAGATCTCTTATCAGAGTGCCCCCCAATCTCTATCCCAATGCTGTGGCACTATTTAAGATCCTAGAACTATGGAATTATCCTGGGGTAGATGAGGAGAGCTCTTAAAGCATACAAAAGATTATTTTTTTTTATTAGATACAAAGAATGGATGCATAGACTCAAATTAATTTTCATCATAGAAAAATGAGAAAAATGCTATGTCTTAACCTCTGATTTTGTGGACTGAGCTGCATACCTGCAATACATGTTATATATTCATTTGGATCTTTTATAGTTTAGTGATTTTCTTCATCTATAATTTAGCAGTATTAACTACTCACTAAACCAATGCAACATCTGAAAAGATTGCACAGAACAAAACACGAAAGTAGTGAAGACTTGAAAGAAATGATAAGTAAGTGTATATAACCAATACCTCTTTATTGTACTATATTAGAAGAAACTTTGCAAAGGGGTGACTGGTCATTACCCTTGCTTCATTTTCATGTTCTAGAAAATGAGGAATTAATTTAAAACAGACTTTGATCATAACCAAATCAAGCATTGCTTTTTGGCTTTCCTTTGTGAATACTAACAATTCCCAACTTAACAATGGTTGACAATTTTTAGGCTTTATAGTTGTGTGAAAGCGATACTTATGCATTCACTAGAAACCACTACTTCCAGTCTGAACTTCAGTCTTTTCTTGGGCTAGTGATATGCCATAGGATCCCCTCTCCCAACATCGGGCAATGCTAACTTCCAGTCAGCCACATGATCCTGAGGATATACACAGTACACTTACAACAGTTCTGGGCTCCTACAACCATTCTGTTCTTCCCTTTCAGTATGATATTCAATATATTACGTGGGGTATTGAACACTTTATTATAAAACAGTCTTTGTGTTAGATGATTTTATCCAACTGTTGGCTAATGTAAATGTTCTGAGCCTGTTTAAGTGGGGTGAGGCTAATCTATGATGTTCAATAAGTTAGGTATATTAAAGGCATTTTCAGCTTAGGATGGGTTTATTAGGACGTAGCTCTTTAGTCAGTCACTACAGATCTGTACACTAATACGCCGGCATATGAGGTCTGGGACAAAGATAGGAGGGGCCTATGGTACAAACTTTAAGGGAGTCCTTAACTTATTCCCTTCACCTGGGTCTCAGCATTTTGACTCTATTTGCATTATTGTTAGACTACCACGTAATGTAAAAGCACACTTGCTTTTGAAATGAGGCTAATATATTAATGGTTAGCATTAGAACATCTTACTCACAAAAAACCAAATTGCTATAGCGCTGTTCATCTTTCACTGTTCTTATTTGAGTTTCTCACATGTTGGGATATTTGGATGCTGTATGTCTTGACTTATAATGTGATTGGTTAAGCATAAGTTTTTCAGAGAATTTCTATTTGGATGTCTGTTTTTACCTGATTTTTCTGAGTGTTTTGAAAGACATATAGACTCCCCTAAAGCCTGAAACATCTCTGGTGCTTATATACTGATTTGTGCCATACAGATTTCTCTGCCAGCAAACTTGTTTCAGGATGCTTAGACTATCAAGGTTTAATTCTCCCTTTAAAGAGCAAAATAAATGAACTAGGATATTATTCTGAGTTGAAAAGTCATTAAACAGTAGGAACTCTAGTAAAGGTCAAGGTAAGGAAAATTCCCTGAGCATTTCAGTATGATGAGGGAAATCCTCCTATCTCTAGACTTCTTCTTGGAGCTGACTTATTCACTAGGCACAGAGCTATTGAGTGTCCACAAAATATACTTTAGTTTATTTTAAAATAAAAAAGTAAGGATGTCTGGGTGGTTCAGTTGTCAAGCGTCTGCCTTTGGCTGCCCAGGACCCTGGGATCGAGCCACGTATCGGGTTCCCTGCTCAATGGGAAGCTTCTCCCTCTCCCACTCCCCCTGCTTGTGTTCTCTCTCTTTCTGTGTCTCTCTCTGTCAAATAAATAAATAAAGCCTTTAAAAAAAAGGCAATCCAGCCAGGTAATGTTTATGCTAATATAGTGATAAAATAGAATAATTTTTTAATAAAAAAAGACCATAAAAGCAATGGTTCCTAGACCAGTAACAATCATAATGAGACTTTGTTGTCACTGGAGGAGATTTATTTCTTGGTAAGAGCGTCTCATACATGCTCATTTGATTGGCCAAGTGCCACCAGAGTTTGAAATTAAGGCACAGTTTAAAAAGTGAGGTGGAAACCAGATGATAAACAAGTCAAAAATGGCAACAGAAATCTATTTCATTTAGTGGTTCAAGTGTCTATCTTGAAAAATAGATCTACATTTGTATCAAAATGTAAGAAATTATTGGATGAAAACTACCAGTTCCTCTCATTATCAGGCCTGTGTTTCTGGCAAAGGGTGATAAGAGAGATACATTTGCTCTCTGTGCTTGAGCTGGACATGGAAAGATACAGACAAACCAGTTTTTCATCCAATTTGTTCCTCTGTATTTAATACCAGAATTTAGTTGGTAAGGCTTAAATGATTTTCTGTGATACAGTATTGCCAGTTCTCCTTGAACTCTCTAAGTCAGCTTTTATCAGGTGTATTAGCTTGCTACAGCTACTATAACAGCATATTAGACTAGGTGGCATTAATCAGACAAATTTATTTCCTCAAAGTTTTGAAAACTAGAAGTCTGAATTCAAGGTATTGTCAGGGTCACTTTCTTATGAAACCTTCTCTTTGGATCATATGTGGCTGTCTGCTCTCTGTCTTCACATGGTCTTCCTTCTGTATGATTTGTGCCTAAATTTTTTATTTCTATAAGGATACCATTCATACTGGAAAAGGCCCATTTTAAAAACCTCACTTGAACTTAATTATCTCTGTAAAGCCCATCCCCAAAAAGTCATATTCTGGGGGTTATGACTTCAACATATGAATTTTAGAGAGGACACAATTCATCCCATGATGTGACATAGTTGAAATAGATTGAGTATACTGGTCTAAGTACATATTATTTTAGTTATTATTGCTACAGATTTTAAATTAGTATGTGGTATGCCTTAATAAAAACTATATAGTTAGAACAATGGAGTGTCATTTAAGGGCAGAGGAAATTCAAGCCACAGTGATAACATCATAAAGAACATTAATTTTTTACATGTGTAAGCCTGACAATTCACAGACCTATATCCCTAGGTCAAATAATACATTATATGTTAATAAAAATAATAAATTAATAAAACATTAATTTTTAAAAATTATGATAGGACCAATAATAGCATTTCCGATAAAGCAGTTTTTCTAATACTGTGATCCATGTATCACATCAAAATCACTGGGAATGCTATTTTTGGCTCTACTCATATCCGCTACACAGAATCTCTAGAGGTAGGGGCCCAATTACCTGAATTTTTATAAAACTTGGTGCAGGCAATAAAAATTTGATAATTGCTCTATAACCAAATAGTATTTATTCTCTTTCACTTTTTAACTTAATGGCTACTATAGACTGAAATTTTGTATCCCCCTAAAATTCATAGGTTCATTAAAATCCAATTCCCAATGTAATGGTATTAGGAGGTGGAACATTTGGAAGGTGACTAGGGCATGAGGGCAAGGCCTCAGTACTCTTATAAAGTACCAGATAGCTCCCTAGTGCCTTCTACTATATGAAAACACAGTGAGAAGATGGCAGTGTATGAACTAGGAAATGGGCTTTCATCATTAGATATGTACCTTAATCTTAGACTACCCAGCCTCCAGAACTGTGAGAAATAAATTTCTCTTTATAAGTTACCTAGTCAATGGTATTCTGTTATATCAGCCCAAGCTGATTAAGATAGTGACTTTCAGAATCACAGAATTGGAATAATCAGTCATCATATCTATTTATAATTGTTCTCATGGGGTTATCTGTTTATCTGTTATCTATCATTCATCATTATCATCTATCTATATCATCTAAAATACATTGTATGCTCTTGAACTCACCAACCAAACCAAGAACTAACACGCTGACAGCAGCCAATATCTACTTATATATTCTTATATATGAAATATATACACGCACATATATACATATACATACACACATGTGTATGTTTCTCTGTATATACAGTCGTGTGTGTGTGTGTGTGTGTGTGTGTGTGTGTGTGGCTTTAACTGTTTAGAACTTTCTTTTTATAAAAAGGGTATCAG
This sequence comes from Taxidea taxus jeffersonii, assembly GCA_003697995.1. Taxonomy (NCBI): domain Eukaryota; kingdom Metazoa; phylum Chordata; class Mammalia; order Carnivora; family Mustelidae; genus Taxidea; species Taxidea taxus. The sequence goes on along the minus strand of ML104036.1, from coordinate 214,111 downwards.
ACTATTCATAGTCTTCTAGGATTTGCTCATCTCCTTTTCCCTAATGCCAACATCGTATTGAATTTTATTTCAAATTGCTGCAAATAACCTTTTACCTGTTCATTTTCACTGTTATAGGTGTATTTGTTCAGTTTCACAGTTATAAGATTATATTAAAATGATATACTATAATTTAATTTTTCATTCTTTTCTTCAATTGTGTTAATTTCTAGTATCCCCTTTCATAAATAGCCTTGCTGGTAATATTCATGCATATGCATCCAAGTGTGCATATATGTAGGAGATTCTTGGATATATACCTAGAAGTGAAAAGTGTTGACTAGTAGAATATGAGAATGATAGCTTTAAATAATATTGCCAAATTATTTTCTAGTCATTTTAGTTATTTAAATTCTGATCAGTAATGCTGAAGATAATCACTGTAGCATAAAATATTATTACAGTTCCTAATATTTGTCAATCAAATGGATATGAAATGGTTTCATTGTGGTATAGATTTGCATTTCCCTAATCACAAAGAGATTGAGCATCTCTTTATATTCTTCTTGGTCATCTGTGTTTTGTCTGCTCTGAAATGCCTGTTCATGTCTTGCCTATTTTTCTACTATGTTGTCTTTTTTCTTATTGATTTTTAGAAGAGTTTCTTTCCTTTTTTATATACCCTTTTTCCTATTACCTTTTCAGTTACATTATTGTTAATATCTTCTACCAGTTTCTACTTTGTATTTTCTCTTAATCTATCTTTTGAAAAACTAGGAGTTTTAATTTAAATAGTCAATTTAACAGTCATGTCTTATATAACTAACATCTTTTCTGTCTTCTTTAAGAAAATCTTCTTAATCCCAAGGTCAGAAACATATTAACTTATATTTTATACTAAAGGTTTGTTTATGATACTTATGTTCTTAACCTATCTGGTTATAGTGTGTAACTACAAGATAGGCATCTAATTTCCTATATATTTTTTACATGTAGATGATCGTTTTTCTTCACTTCCATTAACTAATTTTTTTAACTGATCTTCCATGCCACTAGAGTCATATAGTAAGTTTCCATGTATGTTGTGTCTCTAAATTCTTTATAATATTTTATCCGTTAGTTTGCAAATCCTCAATACAAGGCTATACTACCATATTTATTATAGCATCATAATAAAACATGATATATGGTAGAGCAAGTCTCCATTCTATTCTTTGATATATGGTAGAGCAAGTCTCCATTCTATTCTTTATCTGCAAAAAATTCTTAGCTATTATTGACCTTTTAATCTTTCATTTTAAAATCAGTCAAACAGGCTTCATAAGAAACATGTTGGTATCAAGTGCCAAAAACAAAAAAAAAAACCAAAAAACTATTTAACCTGTGCACTTAGCATGTTCACAAAGAAAAGAAAACAAAATATGATTCTGGCCTCTAAATATACTGTACTGAAATCACAGTATTTACTTGTTTCATTTAGAATATATGTTCTTGGGTAGAGATAGGGTGGTTGGGTTATGGACATTCCAGAGGGTATGTGCTATGGTGAGTGCTGTGAAATGTGTGAGCCTGATGATTCACAGACCTATACCCCTGGGGCAAATAATACATTATATGTTACTAAAAATAATTAAAAAAAAAGAAAATATGTTCTTAAATAGCATTTACTTGGGGGTTTAAAAATTTACATTTGCTTAGGGCGTTAAAGGAAAAGATTTTATTTTATTTTATTTATTTATTCTTTAAATTTCATTTTATTTCTTCAGTGTTCCAAGATTAATTGTTTATGCATCACAACCAGTGCTCCAGGCAACAAGTGCCCTCCTTAATACCTACCACCAGACTCACCTAACCCCTCACCCCTCGTCTGCTCCAAAACCTTCAGTTCATTTCTCAGAGAGAAATGAGAGTCCACAGCCTCTCATGGTTCATGTCCTCCTCCGATTTCCCTCAATTCACTTTCCCTTTCCTTCTACTAATGTCCTCTGTGTTCTTCCTTATGCTCCACAAGTGAAACCATATGATAATTGACAAGATTTTAATTTGAAACTTGTATTTTTCTTCTATATTTGTGGTTTTCAGATTGTGAGGATTTAGAATGATGCTATTTCAGCTTTATTTTTATAGCTATAATGGACTATTTTCTTGGGTGTTTCTTCATGTCTCTTCATTTTATAGTTTTGGTTATAGGATAGACATTTATTATTAATTGAAAATAAATGAATACTTCTCCCGCAAAACTTAAATTTTTGTTATTTAGGTAAATCTCAATTGGTTTAGCATTCACAATCCTCTTCATAGTAACAGAATGTTACCTATCACACCACCCTCATCCTTGTAAGGGAAATAATTTCTAACATAATGTGTAACTTGGAGGCACCCACAATATGGCAATCATAATATGACTTCATTCTCTCATTGCCTCATATATTCACTGGTTGTAAGTTAAGAAGCATGTAAATCCACAGCAGCAATTCATGGAATAGAAATCTAGTGATCGGGGCGCCTGGGTGGCTCAGTGGGTTAAAGCCTCTGCCTTCAGCTCAGGTCGTGATCCCAGGGTCCTGGGATCGAGCCCCGCATCGGGCTCTCTGCTCAGCGGGGAGCCTGCTTCCTCCTCTCTCTCTCTGCCTGCTTCTCTGTCTACTTGTGATCTTTGTCTGTCAAATAAATAAAATCTTAAAAAAAAAAGAAATCTAGTGATCAAAGGGAGTTTGTGTAGTTTCTTAAAGTGCACTATTTATGCATGATACATAGCTTAGATAGTGGTAGAATTTGGCTTAGTGCAAATGTATGTTATTTCATTGTACATCTTTTAGCAAAGGGTTTTTTTCTTTCACTTCAAATTTGCTCAAGGACATAGAACGTGAGGACGTTTAGTATTCTGGTACAGCGCTCTCTGTTCTGCTAATCCTTTTTATGCTGAGAAGCTGGAATGTGAAAAGGTTGTAAGACAAGGAAATAAACTCAAATGGTTATTTCTTGTTTTAGTCTAATCTCATTATAATACAGAACCAATAAACATGGTGGCTAAGATAATAAGAGTCCAACACTCTACTTGTGTCTTAAATTCACTAAGACATCAATTCTAATTGACATTAAGTGAAACGTATTTACAAACACAAAATAAAAGATAGAATTAAAAAAATGCAACTGATTCTTCTGACCATGTTCTTTGCAGTGAGTTTTGTTTGGGTTTAAGCTTTTACTTTGGACTGAAATCAGTTAGAAAAAATTGGATTCTAGGACTTGAGATCTCCTCATTGAAAAATCAGTAAACAGAAGGGAGGGAGAAAAGCAAACTTTGTAACTGGGAAAAATTAAAATCCTCCCTGTAAATGAGGGTTGCACAACATCAGACCACAAATGAGCAACAACTGAAGTCAAAGCATGAGTCAGAAGCACACAGGACATACTTCAGGACAAATTATGTCTGCAATATAGGTGAAATCAATTTCATGCACAGTTTATTAGTGCTGTCATAGGTGGTCTATTCTAAGATTGAATCTAGGTGAATTGAGTTATTTACCTACCACAGTACCAAAGGGTCTTTTAAAGCAGTGTTTCATAAACTTTCTTGCTCCCTAGGGTACTTATTAAAAATACAGATTACAGGGGTGCCTGGGTGGCTCAGTCAGTTGGGTGTCTGCCTTCCGCTCAGGTCATGATCTCAGGATCCTGGAATAGAGCACCGCATCAAGCTCCCTGCTCAGCGGAGGGTCTGCTTCTCCCTCTATCTGCTGCTCCTCCTTCTTGTGCTCTCTCTCTATCAAATAAATAAATGAAATCTTTAAAAATAAATAAATAAATAAATAAAAATACAGACTACCTTGCACTGTCTGTGATCTACCAATTCAGAATATATGGTGTAGGAGTTTTGGAATCTGTATTCATTATTAGCTAAATTCAGAATTCTGCTCCGGAGAAAGATAATAGAGGAACTAGCATAGCACTAGTCATATAGGTGTTTGCGTGTGTGTGTGTGTGTGTGTGTGTGTGTGTGTGCAGTAGTAGTACTTTATAAAAAGTAACACTTTAGTTCTGAAATATCTCCCTAAAAATGCACAAAACTTCAGGAACGATCTACTTAATACTCAAGTGATTTCAGTGATTTTCCTACAGATATAATGATAGTTCTGGCCTTTAATTTCTATTTGATTTTTTGTCATAAGAGCATCTATTGTGGAGTGAGAATAGGGCCTTCTCATTAGCTAATAATATATTAAAGCCTCTATAGATTAGGTAAGTTCTAAAATTTTATCTTCCTCTGGTAAGGGGAAAAGGACAATCTAAAATACTGCTTTCTACTTACCTCAATTAAATTAGCCAATATTAAGGGCATTTCCCATGTCTGATATTCTCTAATGGTAAATAAAATAGAAATTATTTAAAGCAACCACCAAGACATGACATATTCCATTTAATAATTTCAGAATGTGTTCTTAGAGGTAAAATTATTTATTTATTTATTTATTATTATTATTTTTTTAAAGATTTTATTTATTTATTTGACAGACAGAGATCACAAGTAGGCAGGGAGGCAGGCAGAGAGAAAGGAAGGGAAGCAGGCTCCCTGCTGAGCAGAGAGCCTGATGTGGGGCTGGATTCCAGCATCCTGGGACCATGACCTGAGCAGAAGGCAGAGGCTTTAACCCATTGAGCCACCCAGGTGCCCCGTTAGAGGTAAATTTTTTTAAAAGAGGATTTCAATTTAATTGTCTATGTAACAAATACACAAACACATTTTCCCTTGAATATTTTTGCCTATGTAGTATTTCTTTCTTTCTTTCTTTCTTTTTTTTTTTTTTTTTTAAGAGAGAGACAGCACATGTTGGGTGGAGGGGTGCAGGGAGAAGAAGAAGCACACTCCCAGCTGAGCAGAGAGCCCGATGCAGGGCTTGATCCCAGGACGCTGGGATCATGACCTGAGCCAAAGGCAGACACTCAACCAACTGAGCCACCCAGGTGCCCCACATATGTAGTATTTCTGTTTAGAAACATTTACTCTCTGGAAGGTGATATATGTTTTACAGCAAGATATCCATTTTTTCCAGTAGGAAGATAGGTTCAAAGAGATTTAGCAACTTGCTTGGAGGCACACATCAGTCAATGGAAAAGTCAGAAGTAAGGGAACAATTCCTGACTGATCGCCTGGCCTCTCGTGGAAATGTGTTTGTGGCTGTTGCTCTGTCTGAGACAACTTAGCCCTAGAGAAATCCACGTTTCTTGCTTTGTTGTCCACAGTAGCCCTTCCTTTCAGCATTGCAGGTGTCAAAAATGCTTTTGAGGATGATTAGTCAAAATAAATGCTTTCCCCCTACATTTTAATCTTTGTAGAGATTTTCCACAGGAGCCAATGTGAGGGGCAGATGCTCCACAGCACAAGCCTCATCTTTTCTTCCTCCTGTGACCACCTGCTTCCTGCCTCAGCACTTGGATCCACCTCACAACCCAGCTGCTTCCTCTGTTCCAGGCCCCATGGCTCCCTCTGTCATGGCACAAGTGCTGTGTGAGCAGTGACCCTTGTGGCTTCCCTGTCATCATCCAGCTGCCTTCAGCCTGAGCATCGACTTTAACAGATTCCCCTCACATTTCTGCTGTCAGCCTGACGCCAGACTTCACAACTTCCCCAGTCCATTTTGCTGGCCTCCTGCCTCTGTTAGGAGATTTGGAGATTCTCAAACACACCCCATCTGCCCACGGATGCCTCCCAATTTAATGGCTGCCCACTTCCTTGGACTGTGCCCACTCTCATCTCTAAGGAGAGATATAATTCTCCTCCACAGAGGAGGGAATGAACTGTACAAGGCTCCTCCACAACACAGTTGACAATGTTGCTCAACTAAGCTTCAAATTAATTTGAATTTTGTGAAAATAAGCATTAAAAATATGCCTACATCATACTTAAGTCAGTTGCAAAGGTTATCTCACAGCAGGCTTAGAAGACAAGCATAATAAGAGATAGGTAGCATAATTGCGGTAGAGAAAGCACTACAATAAGAACTGAAATATGCCAGGGTACTGGTTCTCTAATTTCTCCCTAACTTTAGCAACATTTCTGGCCTTGGGAAGTCGCTTTGCTGATGCAGTTCTCAAATGCCTCATTAATAAAATGTAAATTGTAAAATTTTGTCTGCCTAAGGATCATGGCCTTTGCCAGGTAAAGGTTTAAATTAAATTCATTATAAAAGCAAGAGAAAAATATTTAACATTTAACAAAATTTGACATTTAATTCTGTTGAATAGATAACATTTTATGTTATAGTAGGAATGTGAAAACAGTGTTTTGAAAATATATAAAATAAGAAGCAAATATCTTGTAATAAGATTGTTGGAATATTTTTGCATGGGTACATAGAGAAATATATTCTCTTTCTCTTTCCCACTTCCTTTCATATGCACAAAGTTGTGTTCTTCTAATTACTCCTTGATTTTTCACTTATATTTTATATCATAATTTTAATCTTATTATAAGTATAATCTCATTTTCTTTTAGTTTTTTTCTTAGCTGTAAATGTTTACATTATGTTTATTAACAATTCTCTTTTGATTTAAGTTTTTGGTTTTCATAAAGTTATAATCATAGAAATTCAGTAAGTACTCATTGCATTGTAGGTTATATTAAAATTATTTTTCCTATAGCATCTCATTTAATGAACATTTAATATTTGGGTAACCTGTTTTATTTCCAAAATGCTTAAATAAAGTAGCTTACAAGAAATGTAAAATAGAATGATGAAAATAGCACCTCATAAAATCACTGTTAGGAAACTAAGCATTCAAAAACTGAAGCAAGGAATATGAAATGCATGCATGAAGTTTTATACATTCATTAGAGTTGTACTCAAATTAGGTTTGGGGGTTTAACAGCCAAATGTGAGGGAGGGAGTATTGGTTAGTATGAAGGTATAATTACTAACTCAATTCCTTATAATATAAAATGAAATCAAACCAAATCCCTGAAAATGCACAGCCTCTTGCTAAAGACATAGAACTCAGACAATAAAGATACTTATTCATAGATTTTACTATGATTTTTCAAGTTAAAAATATGAACATATTTATAACTAGTGATACATGCTATCAAATTTCTTTCCCAAACCAGCACTGGGCATTGACTGTCACACAAATTGTCCAGTGCAATTTGTGCAAATCTCCTCTTTGTTTCATTAATCTCTATTTCTCTGATTTTAGTAAGATCAAGTTTTTTTTTTCTTTTTTCACTGTGTTTGCCTCTTATGAGTAAATATCTACTGGTTTGTTAAGATCCAGCTCATTATATTGAATTTTCCACAACTGAGGCATATATTTGTAAATCAAGTCTGATTGATTATGACAGGATCTAGTCCTTCCATGTAAGTAATTATTTTAACAAAAATATCACCTCGATTTTGATATGCTCTTGGTTTTACCATATTATTTAAAGTTGAAGAAAAAGAGGAGATAACAGGGTGATAATGCATTTTGTCATTTTGTTTATTTAGGCCAAGCAGACCTCCAGGAAGCTTGAAAACTAGAAATACTTTATATTTTGGACTAGATTCAAACTTTTTATTCATTGTATTTTCAATCAAAGGCACATGTTTTCTCTTATCCTATGACAATCAATCTTTGCTGTAACCCACTAGTGAGAAAGCCATTATCTAATTTTCCTGATACTTTTTCCTGTTGACAAATCTTTGGGGAACAATATTAGATCTGTGATTTAAGGACTCATTATATGAACAAACTATTCTTATCACTTGCCTTTCTGTGTTGTGTTGATTCCCAAAGAATTTAAATCATCTGCAAAAAAAAGGGGGCAATTTTTTTAAGTTTTTATGTTTTATGTGTTATGCTAGCGTTTATTTTACAAACAAAGCGGCATGTTTTCAAGCACTGCTTTTAATCAGATGGCTCTCTTAGCGTGTGGCCTATTTAACCTAGAGCCTTCTGTAAAGATGCATTTTTTTTGAATATTCCAAGAAATGCTGGACACAGTTTTTTCAGAAAGACACCCTCTCATATTCTTTCATGTTGACTACATCTGCCCCAGATACATGCTCTGTGTACTTGGACTGCTAGTGTCAGGAGAAAATCATCCCTGTCATGTGTTGTGATGCTTTCCCTGAAAACACATATTTGTGAATATCTTATTTTATGTTTTCGATAGCAAGATAACAGTATAGAAAAAACAGCACATGATTCTAAATCCAGTCTAGGCCTTTGGAAGATTACTACCTGATTTTTTGCTACAGAGCTTGAAGGAGATGGAGAATGTCGATAAGCCTGGGGGATAGAGCAAAACAACAAAGGAAAGAATTTGAATTCTTTAGTCTAGAGACAAGGTTGGAAGGTTAAAGACTGTCTTATTAATGGAATTCAAGTTATATAGAAGTTTTGTAATTGAGTCAAAATGAATTAACCTTTTTCAAAGGCAATTTTGATTTCTGTCCCAGTGTCTTTAAATAAGAGAAAGTGGGGGAGGTGTGGAGAAGAATGGGATGATAGAATGTCTGTACGTGGGCAACTTTCCCAGGTTTCCTTTATCTCACTTCCTGATAGTGTTCTCAGGACTCCTCAATCTAATTTTTCCCCTTTCCTTTCTATCTCTCCTTTCACCACTTCCATCCAGAATGAAACATTGTCCTGACAAAACTGTCCCATGAGCACTATGGCAAAGAGATACTCAGAGATTGGTACCACTGCCTTCTGATGTTAGAATGAGAGAAATCAGCTTGTCAGAAGCTGCCAAGCAGGATTTTCATTTGGTATAAAGCAGACATTTCTGACAGTGATGGTTGTTAAACATAGGAGAGCTACTGGGAAAGGTAGCTATGCATTCTTCTCCCTGCATCAAGGTAGCCAGCCTTACATTATAGAGAAAGTTGACTTGAAAAGCATAAATTGCCTCAAATGGTTTGTCAAACTTTCCACTCCAGTTTCCAGTATCCAAACAATACAGATCTCTTTTAATCTAGACTGTTCATCGTAATTTATTAATTTGGACAATATTGTGCTGGGTGATTTTTACCGATTTTGGTCTTCCGCTTGCCATTCTAGTTTAAAAACAAACCTTAGGGATAGATTTATTGTTATTTATCAAGAGTATATTCTAAGTGATCAAAATATACTTACAAAGTAATAGAGTTTTTTTGTTGTTGTTGTTTTTGGAAAGCAAATGCAAGCCTATCCTTCTAAATTTTCTTAGTTGTTAAATTATATCAAAGTTAACTTCACCTTAAGATTTTTAATGTTAATCAGTACTAGTGAAATATTCTAGATTTAAAGCTGGTCAAATTTATGTCAAATACATATGCTGTTAGATGTTTTCGATGTTTCTAATGCCTACTCATAATAGTATGCAATATTTACTGTTGTTTCTTTAAAGACTAATGAAAATCTGTCAATGAAGTAAAGCAAAGTTTAGTAGATATGTGGCAGTGAGTGAGACTATCATCTTGACAGGGTCTTAATGTCTCAGGTATAAGAAGATAGTGTCACCAAGGGTGAGAAAGTTCCCCTTTCTTCCCATCCTCGCCAACATTTGTTGTTTCTCGTGTTATTGATTTTAGTCATCTGACAGGTGTGAGGTGATATCTCTTTGTAGTTTGGATTTGCATTTCCCCAATGATAAGTGATGCTGAGCATCTTTTCATGTGTTTGTTGACCATCTGTATATCTTCTTTGGGAAAATATCTATTCATGTCTTCTCATTTTTAATCGGATTATTTGTTTTTTTTTTTTTT
>ML104036.1:84469-204004 GCA_003697995.1 Taxidea taxus jeffersonii | reverse complement strand
TTTTTTTTTTTTTTGGATGTTGGCTTTGATAAGTTCTTCATAAATTTTGGATACTAACCCTTTTTCAAATATCTTTTTTTACAAATATCTTCTCCCATTTCATAGGTTGCCTTTTAGCTTTGATGATTGTTTCCTTCTCTATGCAAAAGCTTTTTATTCTGATGTAATCCCAATAGTTTATTTTTGCTTTTATTTCCCTTGCCTTCAGAGACACATCTAGAAAAAAACAAGTTTCTATGGCCAATGTCAAAGAAGTTACTGCTTGTGTTCTAGGAGTACCTGTGAAACTAATATTATACTGTGTTAACTAACTGGAATTTAAATAAACTTAAAATATATTTATAGAGTTTCAAGTGTAGGCTGGATGGCTTTTTTAAGATTTTAATTAATTAATTAATTAATTATTTGTCAGAGAGAGAAAGAGAGAGAGAGAAAGTATGCATAAGCCAGGGGAGTGGCAGACAGAGGCAGAGGGAGAAGCAGGCTTCCTGGTGAGCAAGGAGACCAAGGTGGGACTTGATACTAGGACCCTGGGATCATGACCCAAGCCAAGGCATATGCTTAACTGATTGAGCCTGCCAGATGTCCCTGGGCTAGGTGATTTTAAGGGAGGTCTTGCAAAGTTGGGAGCTTGTAGGGGTTGTCCAAAGTTTAGGATATAATATGTTTGTATTGGTAGATAATGGGAGGTGAGATTCTTCTTAAGAGATAGATGAGCAAGCTGTTAGTTTTGATAAGCAAATTCTTCAGTTAGTACACTCTTACATTGAGGTAGCAGATACTTTATGGAGAAAGGAGCCAAGCTTGGTCTCAGCATTATGTACCACAGAGACGGGAGAGTATACCTGGCTCAGCATTAACATGGGGCGGAGAATTATTTCTCTTTTAAATTTTTGATCTCATATTGAATCTTTCAAATCAGTAGCAACAAAATGGAGTGCTAAAATGCTTAATTATCATTTATTTGGAGCCCCTGGCTGGCTCACTAGGTTGAGCAAGTGAGTGTCTGCCTTTGGCTCAGGTCATGATCCCAGGACCCTGGGATCAAGTCTTGTGTTGGGCTCCTTGCTCAATGGGGAACCTGCTTCTCTCTCTCCTCCCCACTTATGCTGTCTCTTGCTATCTCTCTCTCTCTCTCAAATAAATAAAATCTTTTTAAAAAATTTAAAATTCTTAATCATTTATTAAAAACAGATGAAAGCTTAATTTTTTAAGATTCATTTTCCTTCATAATAAAAAAATCAATTAACTTTTATTTTCATATTGCCTTTATCTAATATTAGTGATTCTATTAAGGTTTCTAGCTATTACAATATATTAAATCATAGTGTAATTTTTAATACATGAATTCTATATTTAATGGTGCTGAAGCAAACTCTAAACCTCTTTGAAGTTTGCCTATCCCAAATTGACTTTAAGAATATTCATTAAGACCACAATTTGAAATGATATAAGAACTAAAGATAAAACTAGGCAGAGAAATATGCTTATAGAATATTTACTAGAAAATTTCTTATTAAAATAATGTATTTTTCATGCTACTGGAAAGAGGACAGAATATAAAGTAATACTTGTAAATCTAAAATAGTGACTTATTAATTGACATAATACTTTGTATAGAATATTATAAACCACATATATTTTGAATTAGTATTAAAATATGTTAATATTAATAGGAAAAACTTTAATGTCTGTTCAACAATAATGGAATGAATAAATGAATGACCAAACAGACATATAACCATTACAGTAATGTTTATGAAAACACTTTGATCATGAAAAACTATGTATTGGATAACTTAAATATAATAAATCAGCAAAAATTACATTTGCAGTAGGTATAGTCTTGTAGCAGACATTGTGAGTTGTTTGCCTAATACCCAACGTATTCCTTTTTTTCTTTTCTGTTCTCTACACTGTTTTAAGGGGAAAATGCCCAGCTAAATACTATCTTGCCCCACATCCCTTTGAGACAAGGTTGACCAAATGATATTCTTCTGTGATTTCTGGAAAACTTCCACTTTACTAATATAAGCATTGTCTCATGCTCTTTGATGCTTCCCTCTTTCTGGATGGAATGTTGGGTATAGTTATCTTGCCAGTATTAAGTTGCTATGAAGATAAAGCTGCACACTAAGGATGGAGGAGTAGAGAGAAGAGGCATTGTCCTTGTAGGCACTGTAACAACCCTGGACTGCCTATCTTGTTATTTCAAGACAAGCAAAATAATAACTAAAAATTTGAGATCTATTAGGAAAAACCTTTTTTGTTAAGTTACCATAATCAGTTTTCACTGTATGCTACTGAACACAACCTCTAGCTGATGTAGATCTCAATTCTAAAAGTAAATAAATACATAAATGGAAGAAAATATATCAAATATTAATTGTAATTCCTGTGTGTTGTGATTACAGGCAATTTGAAAACTACAATCCTCTTTTTGCTACACAATTTTAAGCATGCACGAGATATTTATTTTACTATTAAAAATAAATAATTGTATTTGTGTATATTAAAAGTAAATATATTTTTATTTAAGGTGTAGATTTATAGGGTGACAAAGTTTATATACCTATTTATTATCATGACACAGATGAGATATACATTTAAAAACATGGAGACTGTGATGTCTTATTTAAAGAAAAGTCTATTAGGAAACAAATATGTTTTTGGACATAGTGAGAGTCTGCCCAAACAAGTCTAAACAAGTGTACGAATAAAGAAAATTCAATGAATTTAAGCAGAGCAACTATGAAATTTCTCTATTTTTTCCATAGGTTGTTTACAAATTTAATTCAGTATAGAGCCTTGTAGCACATTATGTTTAGCAATGTCCAAGGACAATTAATAAATGCTCCTAAATATAAGTGAGGGTGGTGGCAAGGTGAATGGAAAGGGGATTATTATGTGGATCAGCACTCCACAGAAATGATTCACAAAATATTCCAAAGCTTTATTAATGTTGCATTGAGAAGTGTTCTTTATTTGGCCCATGATTGGTCTCTTGTAGTGTTAATAGTTTTGAAATGAACCTGCTTTTGTTTTGTTATGAAGTAATCATTTTAATGAGAAGCTCTGCTAGCTATTGCACTCTTTCTGGTAAGGATTTCTTTTTTATTCCCAATGTCTCTAGCTTCCCCAGCCCCTTCCTGTGATAATTTAGAAGCAAAACAAATGAATGGATTTGTTCTGCTCAAGTGGTTTTTATGTCAAAAATATTTGAGAACCATACTTAGTTCTTAAAGTGTAAGAGATTCAAGATTGAGGTAAGAGAAGGTCATGTTGTAAACTTTACTTATGGAGATTTATTTTCTTTTGTTCCATAGGCCATTTCAACACCACTGGATAGGACCTCTATGGATATCACATTACTCCATTAGCATTGCAAAAGGTTAAAACGATCAACATTTCTTTCTGTAAGTATTTGTAGTTCTGGAGGCCAGACCAACAGGGCACCAATGTTTTATATAAGTGTTAGAGCTAGAAGAGTGATCACTCTTACTAAGGGAGTAGGTGTATATAATCTTATGTTCTGTGGAATATATCCAAATACCTACATATAAAAGCAAAAAAAAAATGAGATGCCTGGATGGTTAAGTCAGTTGAGCATTTATCTGACTCCTGTTCTCCTCTCAGGTTTTGATCTCAGGGTCATGGTTCAAGCCCTGCATTGGACTCCACACTGGGTGTGGATGCTACATAAGAAATAATAATAGTAAGCAAAAAAAGTGATTTTGAGAATATTAAATTAGAGTCGAAACGTCATTATTATTTCAATTTAACAAGGAATAGTGGCTTCTTTGGATTGCATGTAGCTGGAAAAACAATTTTACTCTAAACTGTGAAATTTAAAGTTCTCAAGAAAAACTGCAGTTCTGTGTGGTAGCAATTTACATTTGTCCAGGAAAATTGATAAATTATTATACTTACACATGGAATTCCAAACTGCAATGAGGATAAATGAGCTATTTTCCTACATGAAATAACATGAGTGAATTTCATGAAAATAATAGTGAAAGAAGCACAAAACTAAACAGCACATATTTATTATCCTACTTATTGTGTCAGAGTAGGTAAAACTAATTTATGATATTGGAAGTCAGAATAGCTGCTATCCTTTGTAGGAATAATGACAGGAAGAAGGGATGAGAGCATTTTGTGGTGCTGATCCTGTTCAACTTACTGTTGTGGGTGTTGGTGTCATAGGTATTCATCTGTATAAAGTCATTGTGATCCACTATTACAGTTTGTTCACCTCTTGTGCCTACCTTTATTTCAATAAAAATACATATATGTGGCTCTCTTTCCACATACCCCAAATCTTTCAAGTTTGAGAGCCAATGAAGTAGAAGTGACCATTAACACAATGACTTATATTTCATAATTACACACATACACACCGGTTTATACTCATTGCCATTATCATATCAACCAGCTAACTATTTTCTTTTTTCCATATAGTTTGTACCAAGCCATGCAAGTTATAGCTTTGTAAATAATAACCTAATGAATATCAAAATTGCATCTGAAAACTTCCATGGACTTCATGTCACTACAGCTTTACCCAATGTTAAATGTCTTATTTTACCAATCTTACCATTTCCATATAAAATACAGGTATTCAACTTAAATAGACCATATTCACTTAGATAATGATTATAACAAGCAATTTTCATGTTTTTGCTAATTTATAACCTTTGAGTATCAAACTCAAAATTTATCAAGTTCTTTTGGTGCCCAGCCCTCAAATTCCTTGATCCACCTGAGTTTGGTTATAGTTTTGGATAGTATACTGTAGACTCATGCCATCCCAAGGGCCTGTCTGTTAATCTTTTCCAATAAAGGATTTCTGCAGTATTAAAGGAATTTTGAAAGAGCAACATAATTCAGAGGAATGCTCAATGCCTGAGGGGATGGGAATCTGTAGATAAATGCTCCAATTTCCCTAGCTATCCCTATGACTATTGCACTATGTTTTGGAGTTCCAGTTGATGCACACTTTAGTGGATTTTCTACCTACTGTATCCCCCCATTTCTCCATCTTCTCCTTGTGTTTTCCTGCATCACTTCCTAAATAGACTACCTGAACCAAAGTTCTTGACTCAGTACCTCTTTTGGGGAAGCCACAAGCATACTCTTCTTCTATGATAGCATGCACTTATCATCTTTTAAAAATTTTTTACAATTTTTTAAAATTATGATTTGTCTTTCTTCCATTATTTTCTGAATTTCATGGACATAGAGCTTCAGTAGACATGGAAATCATAAGACAGTTCCATTCTACCTCCCTTTAGCATTTTTATGAAGTACCACCAGATCCCTTAAACAGAATAGGAATATTTAAGGAGCTCTTCTTCTTCCTAATTTTTTCTCACTCTTCTTTAAGGCTAAGTGCCTGAAAATAAATTAGTAGTAACGCTCCTTAGTGTTCAAGATATATCGCCAGGAGTCTGTTGTTAAAATACCAGGGATGATGCATTAATACATATTAGCCATTACTCTCCAGCCACACACAAATGTCTCCAACCTCACTCAAAGCTCTTGAGAGGACAGTTCAACAATGAATTCACAAGGAAGCCTCTCACTTCCCCCTTCTGTTTTTCAGCCTGTGTAAACCTTGTGTCTGAAAATCACCTTGTAAGGTTCACAAAGCTACCATATTAGAATACCAGACTGGGTGGCTTGAACAGCAGAAATTTATTTTCTCACAATTTTGGAAGCTAGAAATCCAAGATCAAGATGTCAGCAGGGTTAGTTTCTCCTGAGGCCTTCCTTAACTTACAGGTGGCTTCTTTCTTGCTGTGTCCTCCCATGGCCTTTCCCTCTGTGTACGCATCCCTGGTGTCACTGTATTTACTAATCTCTTATTATAAGGACACTACTTATATTGGATTAGGTCTCAATTTAGTTATTTCTTTAAAAGCTATTACAAATATGATCATGTTCTGAGGTACTGATGGGTCGAGCTTTAACAAGAATTTTAGGGTGCCATAATTCAGCCCATTAGAGCCACTTTTGTTCTAGAGAACATGATGGTAAAACTCTATTTACGAAAGCAAGGTAAGAGGCTGGCCATTTATGCTGATAAGCAGAGAAATGAAATAGAAGGATCTGCCCAGGCTAGATACACATGGAGTTGAGGAGAGGGATGCAAAATAGAAGCCCACATCAGTAATAAGGAAGGTGACTTTTCTGGGGTTAGATGTCACCTCTGCTACTCTATTTTTTTTTTTTTTTTAGTTTTTAGTTTTTAGTTTTTAGCTTTTGGCTGTCACAGATTGTACCAATATAATCAGGAAGGACATTACATTACATTACAAAATACTACCTTTTGTAATCTACATTACAAAATAACTTACCAGTTTTTCAGACTGGTATTATAGAAAGAACATAAGGTTTAGATACATACTCTCCAGAGATTTTGAGTTCCATATCTATCAGCAACCAGCTCCGATATTGTGCCTGCTACTTAATCTCATGAATCTCTTGATTCTTTATATATGAACTGAGGATAATATCTCTCTTAAAGAATTCCTGTGAAGTATAAGTGAGACAATGTATGTAAATTACCACGAACATGCTAGACTTCAATAGATGCTCAATTTTTTCTCTACATACACATTATTTTACAAATCCTGAGAAAATAGTTTATAAGCCATGCAAGTTTTGCAAGGGTAAAGAAGGCTGAAGCAATGGAAATTTCTGGTGGTTAGGGACATGAGATTACGTAGGAGCTTAACAATAGAAAATATTCAGAAATAGAAGTGTACATATGTGGAAGGGCATTGATAGAAATGACATAGTTTATGGAAGCCAGTAATAGAAGCTAATCAGACGCCAAAAGATTAATCAAAGGAATTCATGATCATCCACAGAGAACATGAGCTTGTCAATCATTCTATATTGCCACCCTGACATTATATAGGAAACTCGAAGGCCAAATATGAACATCTTTTTGCCAAACATTGTACTTATTTGTTGATGCTTCTAGTTGCTTCCTTTCTATACTTTTTAAGGCATTTGCTTAATGGATTTGGGGGTATCGATAGTTGTAGAGCCATGCGGAGTAAATACCCAAATGTTTGTTTGTTCTGTGTGCACACTAAGAAGGTAAATGTGGGTGTCATTTAAAATTATGAACAACTACAATAGAATAAGTCAGGTTAAGACAGAGTCTAAATCATCTTCTAAGATAGCAGAACAAATAAGCACACTGCTTGCTGGTGGTTAGCCGTTTTGTGCTGACTACTACCATGTAATTCCCAAAATATTGCTCCTTCAGTTTTGTGTGCATTCTAAGCATGTTACCCTTTCCTATCCTAAAGATACTTCAGACGCTATAATTTAACTCAGTAAATAAACCTCTGAAAATTTGTATTTTTCACAAGTTTTATTGTTAATTGCCCAATGCCTGCCAACTTAGGGCATACTAAATAATCTCAAAAGCTGAATGGTTTTCTCTCCATTTCTTTTTGCTTGTGTCTCATTAAATTATAGTGGAGGAGAAACTACGACATAATGAAGGCACACAGAGATGTATTGAAAAATCACAAGGAAGAAAGATGAGATAATGATATAGAGAGGACAACAAGTGAAAAGAGAGATTTTATCACTATCAGGGTTTCTCATCACTTCCAACATCCCTCAAAGTACCTGGGTTTCAGAATAGTATATTGAGTATATTCATTCTTGAGTTCTGTCCTGAATTTTTGTTGTGTTATTTAACCAGGGACAGTTTGTTTAGATCATATTCAGCCTTTGTTCATCCAAAAAAAAGGACTTTTGCATGTACACAAAAAGTCATGGCACATATCTATAATAGCTTTATAAACAAGCTCTCTCCACTTCAACAGAATAATCACTGTTCTAGTTACAGTGGGGAAATGAAGACAAACCCTTCAAGTTACTAAACCCTTAGACTTTGCATTTTACATGAATAGATTTTGCCCAAGGAATTAATTATTTAATAAGCCAGTAATATTTATTGGTGTCACTAACAGCAACAGCACACCCTTCTCCATAAAAATGCAGATATTACACATTTCTGTGTTGAGAGCAGATAAATCTGACCATGTGAAGTTCAAAAATATTCTTGTGATCCACCCTTTGAGAAAGAATAAGTGCTATAAACTCAATATGCACATGTTTAAAAGCACATGTTAATAACAACAGCAAAAAACTGGATTAAAAAGTGGGTAGATTTCCAACAACATGAATAGATCTAAAGAGTGTAATACTAAGTAAAAAATAAGTCAGAGAAAGATGACTACCATATGATTTCACTCATATGTGGAATTTAAGAAGTGAAATGAATGAAGAAAAGAAAGAGACAAATCAAAAAATATTCTTAACAAACTGGTGGTTACCAGAGGAAAGGTAGGTGGCGGGGGGACAGGTGAAATAGATGAAGGGGATTAAGAGTACACTTATCATGATGAGCACTGAGTAGTGTATGGAACTGTTAAATTACTATATTATATACCTAAAACTAATATAACAGTATGTTAACTATGCTACAATTAAAACTTAAAAAAGGTAAAGAATCTGAATAGACCTTTTACCAAACATGTCATACAGATGGGCAGCAGGCATATAAGAAGATATTCAACATCACTAAATGTCAGGGAAATGCAAATCAAGTGCAATGAAATATTAGCTTAGACAGACCTGTTAGAATTTCTGTCATCAAAAAGACAAGAAATAACAAGTATTGGCAAGATGTGGAAAAAAGTTCTTTGCACACTGTTGGTGGCATAGAACTACTATATGATCCAGATATTCCACTTCTGGGTATTTATTTAAAGAATATGGAAATACTAATTCAAAAAGGTATATTCACTCTGATGTTCACGTCAGCATTATTTACAATAGTTAAGATATGGAAGCAACTTGTGTCCACTGATGGATAAATGAATAAAAGAATTGTGGTATATGTATACAATAAACTAGGACTCAGCTCTAAGAAGGAATGAAATCTTGCCATTTATGATAACATGGTTGGACCTTGAAGTTATTATGCTAAGTGAAACAGGTCAGATGGAGAAAGACAAATACTGTATGATTTCTTTTATTTATAGAATCTAAAAAGCAAAGCAAAACAAATAAAACAAAAACAAACTCATAGATACAAAGAACAAATTGGTGGTTACCAGAGAGGAAGGGCATTGCGAGTGGGCAGAATGGGTGAAAAGGCTCAATTATATGGTGTTGGTTAGTAACTAGACTTATGTTGGTAATCACCTTGTAGTGTATGTAAATATCAAATTATAATCTTGTGCACCTGAAACCGATATATCAATTTTTCCTTGTTTTTCTTAAAGCATATTTTTATTCCACAAAATAATTTTATATGTCAGTCTTAGGTATTACATACCTTTCTCTTTACTCTCTCTTTACCTAATCTATCTTTTATATATTAATGAAATGCACACTTATATTTTCATCGAGATCTGATTTGAATATTGACACACCTGTCTGATTTTCTGATGGCTGCACATTCAAAAACATGCATGATGCATGTTAATCTGTATTGTTTGTTTTTAAAACTGTCCTTACCCATTAATGGCAATGCTTTTAACTATATGGGATGCAGCAGAAAATGGTGATAAAATGCTTGACAGCTGTTAGAGTCAAGCAGACCATATTTTTTTCTTTCAGAAAGAACCTGAACACCAGGGATTCTTCTCCTACTGCTACTGTCTTTTGGTGATTTAAGTGGCCTGCCATCATAAGAGAAAGCTGACATTGTGGAGTGGAGTGGTGGCCCTTTCATGCTTTCTCATTTATTTCATTTTTTTTTTATTTTTTTGACAAGTTATATTCAGAGTTCCTTTTTTGTTGTTTAGGTGAGGCTCTAAAAACAGCAGAAGAAAAACGAGAAATAAAGAGTTTTGATTATGTTTTCTACCTGAATGCTTCTCCTAAACAAAGGATATTTAGTAGAGGAAGAATAAAATTTAAAGTAAAAAAACTTTTTTGAAATTCTCTTTCAAGGTGAAATTATTTATTGGTCATTTGAAATATATTTGTTTTATACCTTAATCACTTAAGAACTCAGACATGAATATATTTTATCAGTTTGTTAGGTTACACTTTTTTTTTAAGAAAACAATAAGATTGGCAAATCATCCTGGTCATTGTAAGCAAGTCAGGAATAAAGAGAGTAAAAAGTTATTTTTCTCATTTATTTTTGTTTTCCTTCATGACAGAAATATGAAGATGAGAGATAATCACACAAAACTTATACTTTGTATTTGTATGTGTGTGTGTGCGTGTGCGCGCGCGCGCGTGTGTGTGTGTTTTAAACACAGGCATTTTAGGGATGCCTGGGTGGCTCAGTTGGTTAAGCGGCTGCCTTCAGCTCAGGTCATGATCCCAGCGTCCTGGGATCCAGTCCCACATTGGGCTCCTTGCTCGGCGGGGAGCCTGCTTCTCCCTCTGCCTCTGCCTGCCACTCTGTCTGCCTGTGCTCGCTCCTGCTCTCTCTCTGACAAATAAATAAATAAATAAATAATCTTAAATAAATAAATAAATAAATAAGTAAATAAATAAACACAGGCATTTTAGAGCCAAATAGTTCTATTGTGAGCTAAGTATCATGTTAGGCCCTGAGATTGTCTAATTAAATATATACAATTTATATATATATATATATATATATGTATATATATATATATAGTTTCTCTTTTTTCCATCTCCCTAAATTTATGAATTGCCCAAGTGTCTGCCCTTAAGCACTTCTCTTTCTTTATACTCTCTCTTTGCAACCTAATCCACTCCCAAATATTCATCAATACTGTGAGCTGTCATAATTCCTAGGACCTTCTGATTCCCCTCCCTGTTTACAGGGAGGCAAGCAGTCAATTTCTCTCAGACAGCTGAAGAGGAGATTACTACCTGTGGCTGGTCCCCTGGTTCCAAACAGAGTTCGTTTGTCTAGAACACAATGGAAATTTGTCATTGCCAATGCTACAAAACACCCCATTATCTATCTACCTGTCTTTTGGATGATGTATATGAAAATTTCAAAACATTTCAATGATGTTTATGCCCCAAAGAAGGTGTTGTGTAAGCATAAACATCATGAAGGTGTGAAGATCTACAAAGAGAAAAGGCAATAAAAATGGCTTCATAATTTCGCAACAAAATCAAAGCAATTCCTCAGCTACCTGCATCCTATGTTCTCTCTCACAAGGGCATTTATCCTGATAAATTGGTGTTCTAAAACATTTCACTCTAAGACCTATAAAATTTCAAAAACTGAATGCCTTTATAAAGTATATTGCTTGACCATAGCCCCACATGGTAACAAAGTACTTCTGACTCACATATTCATAAATATAGGATATTATAAAGTCTTAAACTAGAACTAACTCTTTTTAGGGGATTAGAATAATAGTTC
The DNA here is from genome assembly GCA_003697995.1 of Taxidea taxus jeffersonii. Classification (NCBI taxonomy): domain Eukaryota; kingdom Metazoa; phylum Chordata; class Mammalia; order Carnivora; family Mustelidae; genus Taxidea; species Taxidea taxus. The sequence goes on along the minus strand of ML104036.1, from coordinate 192,603 downwards.
TTTAGCAGAAGGGAATCAGTCACATTGTGCCATAATTAAAAATATAAGAATGAATCATTTTTTGTTTGAAGAAGTATAGTAAACAGAAAGAAAAAAGTTGTAAGACTGGGAGACTCACTAAAAGAAGGATAAGTTCCAGTTTTAGATTTTATGTTGTATTTTTTGTGTTGTGGAATATTATATATTTTTAAAATAAAATGCCCAGATGTCCATCAACAGATGAATAGATAAAGAGAGTGTGGTATAGATATATACGTACAATGGAGTACTAGTCAACATCAAAAAGAATGAAATATTGCCATTTGCTATGATGTGGATTGAACTAGAGGGTATTATGCTAAGAGAAACAAGTCAGAGAAAGACAAATACCATATGATTTCACTTGTGGAATTTAAGAAACAAAATAGATGAACATAGGGGAAGAGAAGGAAAAATAAGATGAAAACTGAGAGGGAAGCAAACTCTAACAGACTCTAAACTCTAGAAACAAACTGAGGTTTGCTGGAGGGGAGGTTGTTGGGGGGAATGGTGTAATTGGGTGATGGGCATTAAGAAGGGCACTTGATATACTGAGCAATGGGTTTTATATGCAACTGATGAATCACTAAATTCTACTCCTGAAACTAATAATACAGTATGTGTTAACTAAAAACAATCAAACAAACAAATAAATGAATAAAAACTGTATTATTACCTCCCACCCCACCTGCTCTTACAAGGTGGTTTGTCATTCCTCCCACTGACAGTTGAGGTCTGTATTTTTTCACCTTGCGTCTGGATGAAGAGTTATGATTTTTCTGACCATTGGAGTACTGCAGGAGTGATGCTATGTAACTTGTGAAGAATAGCGATCCACATGATTCTCTCTTGGGAAACTTGCCTTGGAAACCAAGGATTAAGGCTGTGAAGAAGCCAAACCTAGCTTACCTGGAAAAATCACAGAGCAGAACTGAGATCCCCAGTCAAAAGCCACCATCATCCGCCAAACATGAGGGAACAAACGTCAAGATTATTCTTTCCTCAGCTTTTCAGTCTTTCAGTGAGTGCCCCAAGTGGTATGGAACAAAGAAAAGACATCCCTCTTTCGTCTGAATTCCTGGTGTTAAGAATTCATGAACACAGAAAGTCTTCTACGCCATTGCATTTTTAGGTATATTATTATATAGATATGTGATTGGAACACCTGCCTTTTCTTAAGTGAATAAAGCTTTAGAAGCAATAATAAGAGTACACCTGGCTGGCTCAGATGGTAGAGGATGTGATCTTCAACTTGGGGTTGTAAATTCAAGCCCCACCATGGGTGGGACTTGAATTACTTCGAAGCAAAAATGAGACTCAATTTATTGGTTAATTTTACCTTTATTTATTTATTTATATATCTATCTATCTTCAGTTACCCAGCATATAGCACATCGTTAGTTTTTGATGTAGTGTTTAACGATTCATTAGTTCCATATAACACCCAGTGCTCCTGACTACACATGGCCTCCTTAATACCCATAACCCCGTTACCCCACCCTCCCAGATCCTCCCTTTTATAACTTGTAGTTTGGTGTCTAGAGTCCAGAGTCTGTCATGGTTTTTCTCCCTCTCTGCTTTCCTCCCATTCAGTTTTCCCTCCCTTCCCCTGTGGTCTTCCATACTATCCCTTGTGTTCCACATGAGAGTGAAACCATATGATAATTGTCTTTTTCTGCTTGACTTATTTTACTCAGCATAATCCCCTCCAATCCCATCAATGTTGATTCACTAAATATACATTTAGAACCATCTGCCAGATCTTTTTATTTGATGATATATATATGTATTGTTAATAATCTTATAAATCAAATAAAATTAAACAAAAATTAATGAAAACTCCTAATTATGTGAGTGTGTGTGTGTGTGTAGACAGTTACATTTCCATCTGTTCCCTAGTTCCTTGACCCACGCCCTACCTAATCTTGGGTCTTTTTGTCCAGACCACAGGGTCTCTCCATGTAGTCTGATTTTCATTGTCACAATAAACTACTCTCAGTCATATCAAAAAGCACTGGCTGCTCCCCATAGTTGTGCACAAAATGTGGGTACTCTCTGAGAAGCTATTCCCAGGGAAAATCTGCTTAAAACTCCCTGAAGCTCTCTAAATTCTGCTCTTTATTAATCTCCTCTGTGGTAGTGGTATAGGATATATAGGGTTGAGCATGTTTTCAATTTTTAATATACTATCTGATTTCATTTCTGTCTATCAGAGATTATGAGGAAGAAAGTATTTGAAATGTTTGAATTGCTCAAATTGAATATTGGGAAAGAATCAAATAGCTACAGTTAGGATAATTAAAGAGGGACTGAACAGAAATCAGACTTGTAGTAGAATGTAGTTTTAGAACAGAGTTTACAGAAAAATACTCTATTAAAGTATATTATAAACAAATTGAAGATGATTTGAAATTTGAGCTTCTTTAGTTGCTTATAGAATGATTCAAATTGGTTCCCTAAAGAGATTGTTTTTCCCCTCCACAGATGGATTTCCATTCAGGACTATATTCACTGAAATGTTTCTTTGGGGGTACCTGGGTGGCTCAGTCAGTTAAGCATCCAACTCTCGATTTTGGCTCAGGTCATAATCTCGGGGTCCTGGGATACATGCTAATGGGGGAGTCACCTTGACTTCTTCTTTCTCTCCCTCTCCCTCTGCTCCTTCCTCTACTCACACAGTCTCTCTCTAAAACCACTCACTCACTCAATCAATCAATCTTAAAAGAAATCTGTCTTTTAATGACTTAAGTAACAATAACAACAACAAATCTATTTTTTTTAATGAGTCCATGAGGTAACATTTTCTTCTAAATATCTGAATGTTTTCCTGTCATAGTTGCTGAAGTATCATATCACCAAAGGGTCAGTAATGCAAGTAAGCACATAAAGACAAATTTTACATATTAGAACCCAGATCCGAAGGTAAACACTCTAAGATCACTTGCTAGAAGAATGGTGGCATAATTAGGAATGGGAAGAAATTATCCTTAATGACCAATTTTCTAAAAACAATTCTTTTGATATAATGTTTTAAAATTAAATTAGGGACGCCTGGGTGGCTCTGTTGGTTAAGCAGCTGCCTTCGGCTCAGGTCATGATCCCAGCGTCCTGGGATCCAGTCCTACATCGGACTCCTTGCTCGGCAGGGAGCCTGCTTCTCCCTCTGCCTCTACCTGCCACTCTGCCTGCCTGTGCTCGCGCTCTCTCTCTCTAACAAATAAATAAATAAAATCTTTAAAAAAAATAAAATAAAAATAAAATTAAATTAAAAATCAGAGAAATAAGGACATTTTAGTTAATTTTTAGAGCTTTGACTAAGATAAAATTAAACCATATTGAAAAATTTAAAAGCATCTATTACACATTTACATATGTCTTTGTACATATGTATGTATATGTGTGTGTATATTATGTATATACACATGTATAATATTTTGAAGAATATCCTCAATGTTTTTTAACCAATTTTAAACAATGTATCAAAGAAAATAACTCATAATAGCTCTATAGGAGTTTGAATATTTCTGGGGTTTGCAAAAACACAGATGTATTTATTGCAATGATTAGATATTTAAATAAATGCAGTTAAGTTATTTGAATTTCTGATTGCTCATTCAAACTGTATGAAAACACAAACTGTATGAGAAGCAGATCCCATCTTATATTTTATTATATTATACATTTCTTCATTCAATGGTCTCTGAACAGAGATTCTTGTCTTGAGACTGAATTATCATGTAGACAGACTAATTCAACTTTTCTCCATGTGAGACTAATTCCAGGGGGTATAGCTCAGTGGTAGAGCAATTGACTGCATGTAAGACTAATTCCTCATAGAATTATGAAAATATTTTTTTTCTTTGCCTAACCCATTTTATCTTTAATGTAACTATTTGGCCATCCTGAACATCATGAGTGATTTAAGGAAACATTTAAATACCGGGATAAATGAATGTCTCATCTAAGTGCTGGGTCCCAAGAGTTTAAGGAAGAAAAACAAATCAGGAAAAAATTTCCATTATTATTCAATGAGAAGTAATGCAAATTGAGATATATTTAATTTGAAATACTTTTATGTAAAAGATAAACTGAGAGATGAAAGAGTAATTTTACAAACACTGATGACAAATGGTGTTGTAATTAGAAAGAACATGTGTATCAAAGAATGTTCCTTCTCTGGATCATTTTGAATGTGTTAATGGCATTGGAAACATGCATTAAATACTGAATGAAATAGTAAATAGAAGCATGAAGAATAAAGTGAGGCTAGTATATACAGGATATTTTTTTCTTTTTTTTCTGTTTATTAATTTTGATGACTTAATTTAAGTTTAAAGATTTTATTTATTTATTTGTCAGAGAGAGAGAGAGAGTGCAAGCATACAAGCAAGGGGAGCAGCAGGCAGAGGGAGAAGCAAGAGAAGGAAAGCAGGATCTCCACTGAGCAAGGAGCCTAGGGAGGGACTCCATCCCAGGACCCTGGGATCATGAGCTGAGCCAAAGGCTTAATGGACTAAGCCGCCCAGGTGTCCCATTTTGGTGACTTAATTTTAGAAGAACTTGGAACGTGTAATGAGAAAAAGAACTGATAACATACATTCGCATTTCTATTAATACATTTAAGCTGATAAATTATAAAACATCCCCTATTTTAGGTAGGGTTCCATCAGACAAAAAGAACAACTATGAGTAATATTTAGCAAAATCTGTTATAGGTACTTGTCCATGCTCAATTGTGGGGGGTGGTAAAGCAGTCTAAATCAAGCTCTTGCTTTTGCTTCTTGGGTTGAGGAAGTCAACAGGGCCAGCAGTTATAAAGAAAAATGGATGTGAAGTGGAGTCAGTCAATGAATAACAGCCTCAAATTTGGGAGAATAGACTGCAACCCATAAAGATGATCTGCAACCTGTGTGCCTCCTCTCACCTCTCACAACCTTGATGACATGGGTAATGTGCAGAGTAGGCTAGTATTCTCCATCATCACTTATGGCTCAGGCCTTACAGAAGATGAAGGAGGGAACATAGCAAGCACGGACAGAGCAGCTGTCCTCAGGACAACAGAATAAGCTTGCTGCACTGATGGCAATGTTCATAAGCAGCAACATTACTTGACCCTGCATTAATGGATATGATATCCTTTCCAAGGGGACAAAAACTGGTTCAGAGGTGGAGTGGAAAACATTTTATTATAGTAGTATTTGGTCCTCCAAAGCTTAACCCAACTGGACAGTCTTGTTCCTTAGTATTTAATTTCAAGAAGATGAGAGGGTTAATTAGGAAAACAGAAGCCAAAAGAAGAGTCTTGTGGAAAACAATAATGAAAAAAGTCTTGAGAAACAGCATTGACAGTGACTCTTAAATATGGTGTCTGCTTCACTTCTGCTTTCCAAGTCTCAGGCAGATTTCTGTAATGGCCAACCCTAAATTGACACAGCACAAGAACACAGTACTTATGTATCATGGACTTTGGTATTTCTAATATTTCTATACCACACTGGAAATATCTCATCCGATAGGAACTTAACTTCAAATGCACGTCTATACTCTGAGCTAGTTGTTTGACGTTGAACAGGTTATGTAATGTTCCCAATCACAAAATACAAATTACGCTGTTGCCTCCTACTACTGTTGTGAAGTTTAAAGGAAGTGCCACAAGTGAAAGGACCTGATGTGAGAGTGATATCAAGATGAACAGATGCTTACCACTAAAAAATGTATGCCATGTGCTATGTAATCTTACACACTGCCCTTTAATAATATTTCAATCTTAGAATATTTTCAATCTTAGATTCCAAACATTTCTAAGGTTTTATCATTGAATATAACCCTTTCACTTTACAGTGGTATAAACTTGTTGTTAAATAGGTTTGGTAATTCAGCCTTGTTGGTTAGGGCCAGAGTTCTTGGTAACCCTCAGACATCAGACATCTAAAATTACAATCCTTTTTTTTTTTTTTTTTTTTACAATCACATAATCTGCTTCTCATAAGAATATGGAGCACTATTTTTATTTATGTATATTTTAAAAAATTAGATCACTATTTTAATTAAATTATTTATTTTTTCTAGGATTTTAAGAGAATATTTCTTTTGGATGTCAGACAAAAGGGCAAAAAACAAGGGTGGCAGGTGGTCTTGGTGTTGAGTCCAAGCTTTGAAGACGGACTGGATTCCTGTGACCCAGGTTTCATAGTTCACTGATCTATAATATCCTCAAAATTATTTCCCCTCATTAGATATCAGTTTACTTATGTCACAAACAAGTAGTGTCGATAAGGAGGAGGAAGCTCTTACTATAGAGATGAATGAGCCAGTTCAGCTAACTTTTGCACTGAGATACCTGAACTTCTTTACAAAAGCCACTCCACTCTCTTCTACAGTAACACTCAGTATGTCTTCAGATGTACCCCTTGTTGTAGAGTATAAAATTGCTGACATGGGACATTTAAAGTACTATTGGGCTCCCAAGATCGAGGATGAAGAAGGATCTTAGGTGTTCTTAAAATCCAAGAAAATAAAGTTAAGCTCTCTAAGAACTGCTTCTGAGATGCCAGCATGTACTAAGTTCGTCACCAAATTTGTACCTCTTGAGTACATATGTAGATATTTTCTGTAAATAGCCTATTTTTTCCTTCATTCTTTACAATTTGTTTAAAGAATAAAATCCAAAGTCAAAAAAAATATGGCCCCATATTTTACTTATGTAAAATATGTTCAAGAATACTGAAATGAGGAAGGCCAGCATTTAGGGCCATGGCACACCGTAAGCTCTAAGTAAAGGTAGATAGTACTCTTGTTCTACCCCTGTAGTTTAAACATCAATGTGCTAATGGCAGCAAAACAGACTTGCTTGATGAGAACCTAGGTAGCAAAGTTGTGTGTGAGTTGGTTTAAAGAAGTAATATTAAGCAGAAAGCCATGTCCTCTGTGAATTACCTTAACTAAAGATATAACAGCTAAATGCAGAGAGCCAGTAATGTAAGACATTTGAAAGCCATTGGAGCATGAGGCTGGACAAAGGATGCATTGCTTTGTGAAAGGCTGGCTGCAGAGGATATCAGTTGAGAAATTATTATTCAAACTGAATGATCCATATGATACTGCACTATATTATCCTGAGAAAGTCTTTCTAAAGCAGGTTTTGTTATAGGACTCTGAAAAATTACTACCCACGAGAAGATGACAAATCTTTATAAGGATAGACTTCCTTCACAGGGATCAGAGGATCCAAACATAAACTGAACAAGATTTACTGAATGAAAGACATCTATCTATTAGTTTTGCTGTAGAGTTCTCAAGAGCAATTATACTATATTTGATTATCTCATACCCTTTAATGATGCTAATAACTTCTGTCTGTATTAGCTTTTTTTAATCAGAAGAAAGGGAAATCACACTATCTAAATATAAAATAATCTAAAATTCCCTAACTGCCAACCTTTCTGATTGTATTCAACAACTTCTAATACTACTGATTTATAAAATTGTACTTATACACTTTAATATTTTCTAGAGCTACAAATTAGTGTCAGGAGAATTATCTACTTATAGATAGCAACAGACTTGTTGTTGTCATTATCATCTCATTTTACATATGAAGACTAAAGTTTGGGGAGATAAATTCACTTTCCCCTGTGTAGTAGGAAAAGGAGGTAGAATTAAAACCCAGGAATGCTTGTCCCAAATCCCACATACCTGCCATACCTCAACATAGCCCTCATTTTTAAATGTCTTTCAAACTGGTTAGAATTTTCTCGTTGATGTTCTTTTTTCATTCTGGAGTAAAAATTTTAGGTCAGGGCTTGCCAGTATTGTTTCTCTTGATTAATTTGCCCTTTTCTATGGACAATGTTCAAAATCATCCTCAATTATTATGGAGTATATCAATTTCCTTTCCAGAAAGCATTAGTGGCATCTAGCAAGACTGTATGCCTCAGTTTGCCAGAGATCATCTTTGTTTATGTCTGCTGTCTCATTGTACCTGTCTTTACTAGGATTGTTTCTGAATTGTTCATTTTAAAAAAATGTATTACTATTATTAACTGTTGCACTAAAATAAGTTCAGATAGGTTTGCAAGACCTTTCCCCATGTACTTGTAGCCTTTGCCACAATATCACTTACTAGTTTGTGGTATTTCTATGCAATGAACAGAATGCTCACTTCTAACACATGGTTTAATCTGAAAGAGTAACTTTCTCTGTTTTCCTAACCACATGTACTCTACTTAACTAAGTCTTTCTTTTCAAGACTGCATACAGTAAGCACTCTAACTGAAGGAAAGATGCTTACATAGGAGAAGTGGGAACAACTAACATTGTGCCTGGTTTATGGCAGTGTTGAGAGAAATGGATGTTACTGCATTCCTCCTGGCTTCTTGCATTCCTCCTGGCTTCTTGCCAACCGGCTAGTTGGTGTGAACCATACATGGGCCTACAAATGCAAAAAGTCACAAGGCCAGCAGTCAGTGGGATCACTGAAAAATTTGGTAAATGACAGGTTAAGTGTACACAAAATATGTATGAAAAATAAAAGCTGAGCTGTCATGATGTGGTTGTATAGAAAAAAATCTGGCTATACTCTCTACAGAGGAATAATTCTGCAACTATTAATTTTAATGTGTACTAATATTTTTTACTTTGTGATAAATCTATTTGCCCTCAGTAAGTAATAAGAAAAATGAAAGCGAATTTTTACAATGCAAGAGCAAGGAAGCTTTGATGATGAAAAAGTAATTTGCACAAAATGCATCTCAAATTTATGATCCAACATAAGGAGTGCAATGGCCACATGAGAATCAGAAGACACAAGTCTGTTAAAGAAATATAAAATCCAACTACAAAAATCAGTTATTTTAGGAGAATGTGCCTGGAGATGACAATTTAACACATGCAGCTGAAGAAGTTGTGTTCACTCATCACTCTGTGAGACATACTTCATTTAATCCCAAAAATGTTTTTCTAAATTATTTTTGTTAACTGATGATGCCAAGTTTTCTTGGTTCATATATAAGTGAATCTATAACTGTTACTTAGTTGACTATACTAGCAGGAGAAAACCTTTGAACAGAAATAAGTAATTAGGAGTTTATCTCAAGGTAAACTGATGTTTCAAAAAAATATGAATGAATTCCAATCAAAGGCCATTGCAGCTCTGGGGTGCATTGCTCAGCAATTCCTTCAAGAAAGCCTGGCATAAGGAGCATAGTTGAAACTAAGCTACCTCAGATCCACCATGACATTCCTGACAAAGACATGCTTCTTCCCATCTGTTTCCATCCAACGTCTGAGCATGGCTGTGTTACCTGAGCCACATAATTCCTGCCCAATGTAGGGCAACTGTTGGACAGTCTTTGAGCAGGGAGTCCCCATTGGCCTGGATGAGAATCTTAGCACAGCACTAAAGTGCATATTGAAGTTCTTCCTACCCACTTCTCCTGCCTTTACACTTCCTATTCACAAGTGTCAGATACGCATTATAGCCTGAAGGCTCTCCTTGCCTTCTCTTGCCCTCTGCCCTGTATCCTTTGCCAGAGATTCCCCGATCATTCTCTTGCTCATCTATCCTATCTTGGCTTCTACTTTTCAAAGGAGCTAAACTGACACGGAGGTAGTTTCTACCAATTAAAATAGAAGCTATGAATTTTAAAGAAATATTTTTATGCATATAATGAATAACTGAGCAACAATAAATAGAAAGCTGATTTTTTAAAAAAATATGAGAACCACTTTCAGTGTGATAGTATATACTTTCCTTGTTTGGTGCTCATTACAATTTTAGAATTATTTGAGCCCTTGAAGTTCTATGACTTTGATTTACAATGTATCTGCTTGTAGGAAAAATATTTTGATAGTTTCTGTTTTGTTAGGATGAACATATGTCTTTTATATAAAAATGGAATTAAGTTGAGAAGTCCTATGATTTTTAGCCCCTGAAATTGGTAAAATATTTTAAAATTATTAATAAAGATAATTTATTTGACAAATTTTGTCTTGCAAAAGTATTTGTCAAAGAGCTGTACTTTTAATGGCAGCAAAAAAAGACCATACCTCTAAAAATACTTGGGCTAAAATATTTATACATTTCAATCTGGAAATTAGAATCTAGGACATCCTCCATTTAATAAAGTTTGCTCTGAGCTTTCTAGGTACTTTGATGATCTCTGGCAATTTAGTAAAAAAAACTGAACATGACTAGTTAATATTAAAAAATATACTTTCAGAAATTATAGTAGCAGAGTATAAGAATATGATTAATATTGATGATCATGAAGTATCTTAGTGCTTCTAATTGACTAGACTAGAAATTTTGGAATCAAGCTGACTCTCCTTTTTCGATCATCCAACCTGAAGAAACCTTGCCAGGTCAATTTTCAATATATATTTCAAAACTAACAACTCAGCACATATACCGCATAATTCAAACACCATCGTGCCTTATCTGGACCACTGCAGTCAACTCCAGATTTTCTAGCTCTCAGTCCTCTTACCTACCCTCGTTCCCACACAATCCTTTATCAAATTTATGTCATTTTTACTTTTCTGGTCAAACCTTCCAATGCCTTCCAGTGGCTTCCCATATTAGACTAGTCCTTCAAAGACCTATAAGGCTTTGCATGATCTCCTCAACATCAGCTTCCTAATAGCACCTTTTATTACTCCCTGACACCCACATTCATTGTGCAGCAGCTGCACTGGACTCTGTAATATTCCTCAAATATGCCAAGCACACTCTCCTTCTGAGCCTTGAATTTCAGTCCTTCTAAGCAAAAGGCTTCCCCTACAAGATTAGTCAGATTAATTAACCTTTTTTTTCCCCTTTTCTTTTTGAAAGACAGTCAGTGGAAGTAGGGGCAGGGGCAGAGGGAGAGAGAATCTTTTTTTTTTTTAAGTTGTGTTATGTTAGTCACCATACAGTACATCATTAATTTTTGATATAGGGCAGAACCCAGCAAGGGCCATCTCAAGATCATGACCTGAGGCAAAACTAGTTAGATGCTTAACTGACATAAGGAGCATAGTTGAACTATGCACTCCTAACCATGTAATTTAAATAAGCATCTATTTTTCTTTTGCATTCCTTTGCCTTGTTTTTATTCTCACAGATTTTTATCACCATCACCATGCATGTCTCACATGTTTTTTCTATACCCTCTCTGTAGAATATAAATTTCCAGAAGGCTAACAGGAGAGGAATTCCGAGTCTAGGGAACTCCAATCTTTTACTATGAACAGAGAGTGCGCCTAAATTTTGTCCTGAAGAGATGATCTTTATTACTCTGTTAGGAAATAAGTCTGTTCTCTGCCCCAGAGGGAGAAATGGCTTCTGTCTTTCAAGGCGATTTACAAACATCCTTGGAAAATTAATCCAAGGCAAAGATAGTCAGTGACTCTGCTCAGAAGTTAGGCAGAAAAGCAGGAAACCAACTGAGAATGATCTCTTAACACTTATTTATATATCCATAACATTTTGATGGCAAAAATAAAGGGCAATTTCAAATGCAGGAAACTGAAGAAAGTCCTCAGAGTACAAGTTACAACTATCATTCAGTCATTCATAGTTCAACTAATATCTATTGAATATCTATTATGGACCAGACACTGATCAAAGTTGTGATACAGCAGTGAACAAAACAACGTGTCTGCCTTCTGGAAATTTACATGTATATATCTATGTACACATACATGTTACAATTTGGCCTTAAACAAAAGAAAGATTAGGACTGAGCAATGGACAAGAAAAATTATTGAGTACAGGGAACTGAGGTGGGCCTGCAAACATGAATTCAGTGTGACCAGAGGAGAAAAGGAAAGAAAAGTATTTCATTATACTGACAAAACAATCCGAGAATAGTAAGTAGTTTTGTTTTACTAAAGCTGCATCTGTATGTCAAAGATCCCTGGAAATCTATCAAGAAGTAGAATCAAAGAATCATATAATTTTAAGTTAGAAATCAGACTTACCTTTAAAAGATTCTAAATGACTTTTTATAGAATTAGGAATGAATATTAGAAATATTCTTTACATGTATGTGCATTCTTATATGTATGCTTCTTTTGTTTTCCAGCCGGATTATTTTCTTCTTCTTTCTTTTCTACTTTTTTTAAGTGGAGATGACAAAACCAGCTCTGGTTTTTTTGTTTGTTTGTTTTGTTTTGGTTTTGGTTTTGTTTTTTTTTGAGAGAGCACAGGTGGTCCTCCTCTGGGAGAAGGTAGAAAAACTAGAGGCAGTGTGTTTTGCAATGATTATGTGAAAAATGATAATCCAGATTCACAGGAGATTTTAGCTGTTGAATAAGGCACATGTGGTTAATAATTTGGTCTCATGACATAAAGAAGATGATGAGCTGAAGATGATTTAGAGGCTTTCAAAATGAGAAACTGAATGGGTGCTTAGGACATTAACATGACAGTGAAAATAATATGAGCAGCATGTTTTTGAAAAGAAGGTAATGAGTTTATTTGTGGACCTATAGAGTTACAGATGTTGCCAAGTATCCAGGGAGCAATATTGAGTAGACCTTTAGAAATGGGATTCTGGAGCTCAGATGAAAGTTGAAAGTTAGATATATAAACTATAAAATTGTTTTTTCATTGACTGATGTTTTCATTTTTAGTAACTGTAATAATTTTGAATCTTTCCTTATTTTTGTTTATTTCTTAAGATGAATGCTTTGTTTTATAGTCTATTTTCTAATAATTAAATCACTGATATATATTTTTCTGAGATTATAATTTTGGCTGAATTTTGTCATGGGTATTCATATGCCATGTTCTCACTGTCACTTTGTTTATTGTTTGTTTGTTTTTACTAGTGTTACTCAGATTAGAGATTTTAAATGTCTAGGGTTAAATATTTTGGACTATCACTTAAAATTTTTTAATTTTTTTAATATTGCCAGTATATTTGTGGGGCTTTTTGTTTGTTTGGTTTTGTTTTTGTATTTTTGAAACCCAGTTTGATAGACTATCAGAAATTATATTTTGTTCTATCTAATAAATTTGGATGATTTATCAATTTTCTTTGTCACTTATAACTGAATAGCTGAGTATTCATTTCCTAGTATATGCAAATAGGGTTTATGTCTCTTTATTTTAGTCTTTATATATTTATACTACATATTCAAATACTTATTTTGTATGTCCAAATTTGGTAGGTGAGAATTCTGAATAAACGTCAGACATTGAAAACACATTTATTTACCTTTGCTCCATTCTAACTCCCCAACTCCCACACATTGAGAACAAAGAAACTTCTTTTATATTATTAACTCAGAAGGAAGGACATTTAGGCTAGGGAGAGGATAACAGATGAAGAATTTCAACTGGAAACAAGTAGGAATGGAAGCTCGGAAAAGTCAAATAAGAGTGGAAGTTTGGAAAAGTCAATATGCAAGCCTACTTAGGCTATGGGACTGAGAAAAAGGCTCTAAAATCTAAAGCATTACATGCCTCTTTGCGTTGGTACATATATGGAGTAAGGAAGGGGAGAATTGCTGAATTGAAAGACTGGTAAAGGGGTGCCTGGGTGGTTCAGTTGGTTTAGGTGACTGCCTTCGCCCAGGTCATGATCCTGGAGTTCCGGGATTGAGTCCTACAACAGGCTCCCTGCTCGGCAGGGAGTCTGCTTCTCTCTCTGACCCTCCCACTTCTCCTGTTCTCTCTCACTCATTCTCTCTCTCAAATAAATAAATAAAATCTTAAAAAAAAAAAAAAAAAGAAAGACTGGTAAAAATGTGTATAAGAAGTTGGTAGAACCTCAATTCCCAATGCCAGTCTTCACAGCCAGGAAATTATTCTCTGTACTTAACACCAAGAAGATCCAGGAGTTTGACCCTTGGAAGACTGAGACAGGAGGAGACAGTAGGCTCAGACTGAGGCTGATGAAATAAGTGGAAATCTACATGGTGAAACGTGAGATCTCCATTCTTTTTCTCTGTTGGCTCTAAGATCACTGCAATCAGGCTTGAGTTTCCCAAGCCATCAGTCCCACTCCTATACATGGAAGAGCTATCAACATCACAGTCACCTTCTCAAAGGTGAAGGCTACTTAGGGCTCACCAGACCAGAGAAACCTCTCAACACGGAAGAATAAGATAGAAACTGATCTTTTACACACTGACTTCTTCCTGTTTACTTGGTCATGTTTACTTGGTCATGAAAATGAGGTCTCAAGCCTCTAGAAAAAAATTCATGGACACTTAAAGTATTTTTTATTTGGTTGTAAATTTAATTAGTTTTTGACATTACTTCTGGTTATCGGTTCTGGGTATTATCAGATTGAGATTAGTAATATCTTCAAAAAAAATGAAACGGTATTCTGGTGTAAAGTGACTGAATTTAACTCTTTTAGAAGAAAGAGAAGACTACTTTGATTTTGTACTCTTAAATTATAAATATAATAAATAACATTAAATAAATATGTAAGACATGAAGAAAAATAAAGATTGCTTCCATTTATCAACTGATTCATTTACTTGGCTTTCCATGAAGTGGAAGACTAATTTAGAATCAAACCACACAGGCAAGAATAAAGAGGAATTTTCATATATAGGTGTTACTGGATGCAGAACAATTATTTCAAAATTGAGTTAATTTTAGACACATTTTGTTTAACTGCATTTATTGCCATCTTTTAGAAATAATTAGCTCACATTTGTTTTAAAAATTTGATCTCATTATGAAGTTGAATACAGTTCATTTAAATCATGAAAGAGTGACCTAATACACACTATCTGAATGTAACAACAATTTTCTGAGTTAAGCAAACGTAGGTTGTAAAAAGTATATATTAATTATATTATAACACAATGATATATAAAATCAAGGAAAAATTTTAAAAATTCTCTTAGAAATCATGACTACTAATTGTTTAATAGTAGGTACCCAGTAAATGACATATTTTGCTATTATTTTTTTGTTTTTTATTTTCTTTTCCTTTTTTTTTTTTAGATTTTATTTATTTATTTGACAGAGAGATAGGGCCAGAGAGCACAAGCAGAGGGAATGGCAGAGGAGAGGGAGAAGCAGGCTCTGCACTGAGCTGGGAGCCTGACGCAGGGCTTGATCCCAGGACCCTGGGATAGTGACCTGAGCTGAGAGCAGATGCTTAACCATCTGAGCCACCCAGGCACCCCAAATTTTTTTGTTTTTTTAAGGAACAACAATGGTTTCCTTCAATTTGGTGATAAAACAAAAGCGATTAGAGATGCTTGGAAATTTAGATGTTTTCCCTGGGAACCAAAAGCTGATTAAGTAAATATATTTCAAACTGGATGATAAAATAACATCATTCTACTTTTATGAAACATAACAGATATGTTAGTATATATATTTTCCACATACATACCAGGTATGTATGTATTTAAGGATATGAAACCATTTCACAGAACTACTTATGTGCTTGTTTACTTATATTTGTGCTTCTTATATGCTTTGGTATTTACTTCATTAAATTGGATATTGCAAGAAATTGTCCTATAGAAATAATGGTTTAAAAAAGACAATAAAAACATATTAAGGGAAGCCAGAGTAACCTGTGAAATAATTTTCCACTTTGATTAACTGTTAAAAAGGTAGTAAGGATAGAAGTTTAAGTTGTTTGAATAAGTCAATCTGGTTTTAAGAAAATAATTAAAATAAACTCTTTCATAGATATTAAACTTCTATCACAGACATAAGAGAAAATGAGGTTGTTTGCAATAAGGTCACTTTGACCAATTTCTTTCCTTTAAATTAACTTATGAATAAATATGGATAGCTATTTTTAGGCTCATGGTATGTTTCTTTCATAAGACCTTAAAATGTGGCTATAAACTTAAGAAAATTACTTTCAGTACAAACAACATTTTGATATTTGACATTTGATAGTAGGGAGAGGACTCCATATTTTAAACTAAGAGTCCTCTCCCTACTATAAAATGTCATTTGATTTTAGTGATACACACTTCTTAAAAATAATATACCAAGTTATTTTGTATGAATTATTGTTTTGATTATAATGTAAATAGGTTGCATTTTTTAATTAGGTGAAACATGAAAGAAAAAAGGGCAAAGAAATGAACCAGTTTTAGTTATGAATAGCTCATGCTGTGTGGTAATAGAAACCCATCATAAAATTCAACTGATAAAAGAAAATGTCTTATTCTACTTTGTAACAGGGAGAAAAAATATGTGGCACATTTACTGCAACTGATGAACCAATATTGATACATTATAATTAACTAAAGTCCATAGCTGACATTAGGGTTTAATCTTTGTGCTATAATTCTGTGAGTTTAAAAAAAATATCTGATGAGGAGCCCCTGGGTGGCTCAGTGGATTAAAGCCTCTGCCTTAGGCTCAGGTCATGGTCTCAGGATCCTGGGATCCAGCCCTGCATGGGGACTCTCTGCTCAGCAGGGAGCCTGCTTCCTCCTGTCTCTCTCTGCCTGCTTCTCTGCCTACTTGTGATCTCTGTCAAATAAATAAAAATTTTTAAAAAATCTTAAAATAAAAAAAAATCTGGTGATATTTTTCCACCACTATTGCCTCATATAAAACAGTTTCACTGCCTTAAAATTCATCAGTGCTTCACCTGTTTATCCTCCCTCCCTTCTCTGAATCCCATCTGAATTAACCATCTCCATAGTTTAGCCTTTTCCAGAATGTCATGTAGTTCAAATCATATGTTATGAAGTATTTTCAGATTGGCTTCTTTCCCTAGCAATATACATTTAAGTTCCTTCCATGTATTTTAGTGGCTTGATAGCTTATTTTTATTTATTGCTATTATAACACATTGTATATGTATATAATGTACAATTGTAAGGATGTACTCCATTCACCTATTGAAAGATTGTCATGTTGCTTTCAAGTTTTAGCTATTATACATATTGAGGCTTCTGTAAACATCTCTGTGCAGGTTTTTGTGTGGACATAGTTTTTACCTTATTTGGGTTAATACTCAGGACCATAGTTGTTGGATTATATATTTTGGATTTTATATTTTACTGAGATGAATATACAGAAACACACAACACACACATATGTATATGCACACTTTTTATGTATAAGATGTATATTTTTATATATAATATATTATATATAGATATGACATTTTCAAATGGTCTTCCAGAATGGCTGTAATATTTTGTGTTCCCACCAGCAGTGAATGAGAGTGCCTCTACATCCTTGCCAGTGTTTTATATTGTTAGGATTTCAAATTTTAAACATTTTAGTAAGTGTGTAGTGGCCTCCTCCATTGTCATTTTAATTTGCTATTTCCTAATGACCTATGTTGTTGGGCCTCATTTAATATCTTCACCGGCCATCTGTATAACTTCTTCTGTGAGTTGTCTATCCAGATATTTTGCCAATTTTAAATTGATTTGTTTGTTTTCTAGTTATGGAGTTTTAAGTGTTCTTTGTATATTTTACATATGAGCACTTTATCGCATACATGTTTTGCAAAGTTTTCCTTCCAATGCATAGTTTGCTTTTCATTCTTTTAACTGTCTTTCACAAAGTGGGCAGTTTTAATTTCAATAAAATCTTACAACAATTTGTGGAATATACTTTGCCGTTAGCAATATTGAATCTCTATACACGATAGCAATATTGAATCTTCCTATACACGAACATGCAATATATTCAAACATTCTTTAAATCTTACTTGTTCTTTTATTTCTTTCATCAGTTTTTATAGTTTTCCTCACAGAGATTACATACATACTTTGGTAGATTTATATTTAAGTATTTCATTTTTGTGAAACATAATTTTTGTGTGCTGCTAATGTAAATGACATTGTGTGTGTGTGTGTGTGTGTTTTATTTCAAACTCCAATTATTCATTGCTAGTATATAAGAAAACAATTGACTTTTGTGTATTACTAGGTGTCTTATAACTTTGCTATAATTCATTATTGCCAGAAGTTTGTCATTTCTTTTGGATTTCCTACACAAATAATCATCCTGTCTGCAAACGAGGAGTTTTATTCCTTTCCAAATCTATATACTTTATTTCCTTTTCCTGTATTATTTTTGCTAGGGCTTATTATATTAGATAGGGCTTCAGTATGCTGTTGAATCTTGTTTTGTTTTGTTTTTAAGATTTTAATTATTTATTGGAGAGAGAAAGAGAGAACCCATGCACGGGGAAGGGCAGATGGAGAGGGAGAAGGAGACTCCCCAAGGCACAGTTAACTCACTGCAGGGCTTGATCTCAGGTCCCTGAGATCGTAACCTGAGCTGAATGCCTAACAAGCTGAGTCACGCAGGTGCTCCAAATTTTGTTCTTAATTTTAGTGAAAAAGCATCTAGATTCCCTCATTAAATTATGATATTTGCTGTAGGCTTTTGTAGATGAGTTTTATCAAGTTGAGGAATTTCCCCTATTTCTAGCTTCCTGAGAGGTGGTTTTTTTTGTTGTTGTTTTGTATTTTTTTTTGTTTTGTTTTAACCATTAATGGGTATAAGATTTTGTCAAATGCTCTTCCTGCATGTATTTATATGAACATATGACTTTATACTATATTTTCAAATCATGTAGAAAAATAAGTTTAACATAATATATACAAATTTAGAGATCTGTTCAATGTTATAAAAACTTTCTTATTTCCTATATTATCTATTTAAAAAGTTGATGTATTAAAGAAGATTGATTCAGATTACTGATAGTTGATTCAAATACTTTTATTTGAGAACTTCTGTTAGATAGTGAAGGTTAACAAAGAGAATCTCTGAAGGGACATATTTTTAAGCCTTAGGCAGAAACAAATCAGGTAATTAATTCAACTACTTTCAATATTAATTTAATTAATTTCATCTCAGTGTAATCTGCAACATTTTAAGATACTAGTTCCTTCTTTGGCTGATTCATTCATTCACCAAACAAAGCAGAGATGCATCATCTTCTACCAAAATATCCATTTTCCATGGCCTGGCAACCATGACATTTGGTATTTTTTAGATCTTTTCAAAGACAGGTGATACACACTCCTCATGTTCCTGGGGAAAATAGAAAAAAATGAATAAGCAAATAAATATATATAAGTGGTACTAAATACTACTAAGAAAAATAAAATGGGGTAATGAGATAGCATGCTGCATAAAGAGAGATGGGTGCCATTTTGTCAGTGAATTCTTCCCTAATGAAGTGAGATTAAGGGAGAGACATAGTGAAATGAAAGCACCTATCACATAAGTACCTGAAGAAAGTGAGTTCTATGAAGAGGACTTAGATGAAAAGATCTGGAGTGAGAACTGTGTAGTTTGTTTGAGGATTAGTTGGAAGTTAGAGGACATGAAAGGGATAATATTGTAGATGTAGCACAGGGCCTTGAAATCATTTAAGGAATTGGGATTTTATTCTAAATGTACTAGAAATCCATTGAACTATTTCATTAGCATATTTCTGTTCTAAAAAAAAAAACACTTTAGGGGCACCTGGGTGGCTCAGTGGGTTAAAGCCTCTGCCTTCAGCTCAGATCATTGATCCCAGGGTCCTGGGATCAAGTCCCCCATCAGACTCTCTGCTGGGCGGGGAGCCTGCTTCCTCCTCTCTCTCTCTGCCTGCCTCTCTGCCTACTTGTGATCTCTGTCTGTCAAATAAATAAATACAATCTTTAAAAAAAATAAAACATAAAAAAACACTTTAGTTACTGAATGATACAAGACAAAATCATGTAAAGTCGAAGCAAGATCACTTAGTAGACTATTGCAATAATTTAGGGGGAAATCAGTGGTGGCTTGGGGAATTATGCCACTATTGTGGCAGTGGAAGTAGAGGGAGATGTTTGGATTTGAGATATATTTTGAAGGATTTGCTATTGGGTTAGATCTGAATTATGTTGGTTATTTTAATACTAAGCTATTATAAAAAGCACACTGTATTTTAACAGTGACTTGTAACAACTAAAGTTTCATGTCACTCTCCAGACAATCTAATGTGGATACTTCTGGTCGGTGTGTGTGAGTGGTGGTGGTGGTGGTAGTAACGCTTTCTAGCCAGTCATTCAGGGAGCTAGGTTGGTAGAGACCCTGCTAACATGTGGCTTCTGTGGTGGCCCAGATATTGACATTCAGCTGATTGGTGCAGAAAGAGACAATGGAGAAGGCAGGTTTACTTCTTAACAATGTTGCCCAAGGAAGCAAACATAACTTTCCACTGGTGAAAATGAGGCCACTGTGTCCCAAGTTACATGCATAGGGGCAAAGAGATATAGTTGCCTTGGGCAGCCACTTTCCCATAATAACTCTGCAATGCAAAGTGACAGATTAGTCAGCAGAAAGTCATGACTGCCATATGTGGTATGAGGACAAAGGAAGAGTCAAGTATAGTATTAATATTAGAATTTTTTCTACTGGGTGGTTTAAATGAACTAGGCAAGTGGGAAACCTTAAAGTGCAGGCAAGAGTTTGTTTTACATAATTTAATTTGACACAACTTAAGTTGATAGTCAAAGATGGATTTCAGAGAAGATGTTTTATCTGATACGTTTTTTGGAATATCAGAATAAAGATGATATACAAAATCAGAAATTTTATGAGCTAATTTAGGAAATCATGTGAATAAGGAAGAAAAAATAAGTCCAAGGGTATTGCCACTATGAAAGTTTACTTCCAAACCCCATTGTGCCACAATAAAATTGCAGAAGTAAGTTAAATGAAAGAATCAGAACTAGAAAGAAAAGCCATGTTAAATATCATCCAGTATCCTTTCCTCATTCCTTCTAGAAATGGTTGGTAAGTCAAACTAATGGCTACAAAACTAGTTTCCTCAAGTAGTCTATTTGTGGTAGAAATTTTTAAAATTTTTTCTATCTGGGTTCCCATATCCTAATTTTGATTCTTTGGGCAGTTTCATTCTTTGTTGATGTGCTAGCTCAGTAATGGACAATTCTTAGCTCTAGGGAACTGCTCTGTTTTATTTTTAATTGAATCTGAGACTTTGAAAGTTTGAAAGCTACTTTTTTTTCACTGCAGTGGTTAAAAAGAGATTGTAAAAATAGTGTTTGTCAGAATTTTTTGCCTAGCTTGGGAGGGTTGGCATATAATCCCCACATGGAATCACAGAGGCTGCCTCTGAAGCACTTCCTTTGCTTCTCCTACCTCATACTTCAGACCAGGATGTAGTTCTTCCCATGGTGCAGTGGAGCTTCCTACACATGCCCTATACATGTGTGTCTCTCTTGTCAAGTTTGATAGCTGAGTTACACTAAAATTTAATTTAATAGATATTTTTCTGTATTTTATACTTCTATATTTTATGAAAGAATTCTTAGTATGAATCTCGAGACTGAAAGTAGTGGTCTTATAATTATATAGTGCTTTGTTCAAACTACAAGATACCATATAAGTATGCATTATTATATAGCAAGATTCTTCAAATATAGTATACACTGCAGGTTTTCTAAACTCACTGCTCAGATCATTGTTTTACCAGCTTATTATTGCATTCATTAAATTATTCTGAGTAGTATAAACTGAAGGTGCAAAATTCTGATTGTTGGAATAAACAGGGGATATTTTGCAGGTGTGTGAGGAGTTTAGTTAGATACTAAAGTGATCCGTAAGATAGATGTCAAAGAGTGAAAAATCTTTGAGAGTTACTTATTGAAATTATTAACAGCTAATGGTGCTTATATTAATTAGCCACACAAATTTGTTTTCTGAATGTAAATATGAGTAAATTTCAACATCTTAAAGTCCATGAAATAATAAATAGAGTATAGTGTCTCAAAAATGGAGTCAAATAACATGAGTAGGGAAAATCAAATTTCAAAATAGAGGTATATAAAATCCATCTTATAATTTTAGAAAAAAAAATTTTTACCAAAATTTATGAAAAAACAACTCAAATTTTATTGCAGAGTAGTATAACACATGATTGGACAAAGTTTCTAAAAGCTAAAATGAGATAGAAAGCCTCACTGGTATATTTCATTTTATGTAATTGAAAAGGTTGTGAAGTGCAAAAACATACATTGTAGTTATTATAATTCAGAGATATTGATCTAACATAAAGGAGTCCTAACAAGTATTTTGAAGACCTAGAAAACAGTAATGTGTGACTGTTGAAGAGAACTTGTGTGACTGTTGAGGAGAAAGAAATTCATTGGATTAGTGATAATACAAAAATTTAAACATGATTTGCTGACTGATCAATGGTGCTATTGTCAAAAATGGAGAATTAGTGGTTTCTTAATGTTTTTAAAATCCCCACATCATTGTTTCTGACATTTCAAACATGAGTTCAGGTGATACAAGAAGCTGTATGATCTACTAACTGGAGATGCTTATATTTGAGTTGGATGCCACCTACAGTTTATGTAGGTCAACCTAATCTGAAAGTCCTTGAATTGTCTATGTTGGGAAGAAGAAAAATTACTAATAATCTACTCACAGTAGTTAAGTGGAGGGATGAATGACAGATGAGAGAAGAGACTAAATGAGAGACAAATGGTAGCTCATGTGGACAGAGTTTAGACAGGAACACAAAGCAATATTTTCCTTGTAGGAATTGCAAACTTGTAGTTTATTCAACTTACAAATTCGTTTTGGTTGTCTTTAACAATATTTAACAGTATTTTAGTACTTTTCTGTTCACCATAAACTTGACTCCTCTGTACATTTGTATATATAACATGCTTTAAATATCTTTACTTGTGTGGCTCATGTAGGAAATTGAGTTTGCTTCTCCTTACTTTGGACTTTATACACTTAATATGAACTTGAACTTACAAAGCATGAGTAATATTCAAAGCCAAAGTAAGCATTTTTTATGATTTTTTTGTCTCTTCTCTCTCCCTTTCTCTCTTGTGTGTGTGTATGTGTGTGTAGATACATATATGTAAGTTTAATGATATGTAGTAAGTTTAATGATATATATGATATATATGTTTGATGATAAATATATCATTATATATCATTTTACATATAATAATGTATAAGTTTAGTTATGTATACATATATAAAAACTTAATGATTCAGGGCAGAATAGCATGATAATCAAAAAGTGTAGTTCTTTGGGGAAATCCTTATGATACAGTAATGGTAAGAGAACAAAAGACACAAAAGTATACAAACCACATATAAAATACAGTAATTATATTTGGATATAAAATACACTTTTTATACATTTAAAATGTTCTTAATATTTTATAAAGGTATTTTATACTTAATATCATCATAGAAACCAGATTTATATAACTATTGCTCTGAGGGCAGATTTACATCAGAAGGCATGTATTCAAAGATAAGATATGAAAGTTTTGTCCTGGGATGATATATATCATGTGGGTTGATAAGATAAATTAGAAGATGCATGCCTAAATAAGGTCATAACATGATCTAGGAAAGAGATTAGTAAAGTTTCTCTGTAAGAGGTCAGAGCTATTTGTATCATAGTGTCTCTGGTAACTACTCAGCTCTTCTGTTGTAACACAAAAGCAACCATAGATAAACATTTCTTAGAACTTAATTTAAAAAGAAAAAAGCAGCAGTCTAGATTTGATCCTTGGGCTATAGTGTGATAATCCCCCATCTAAAATATTCCTATGCATTGTCAACTACTGGCATGTAATCCACGCAGGGAAATTTACTACATGATGACTTTCTTAAAGGTAAGGTATTTGTCAGGTATGGTCATATTCAGGACACCTAACACTTATGGTACATAGGAGGCACTTGAATATTTAATGTAAGAACAAATGGATTGCTTAATTAAAAGTCCAGTGATACCTACTACACCTCCAAAGTATCACTGTCTTGTGAGTAGGGCTGATACTCAAACAAAGCAGCTTGATGTAATGGGATACACAAGGGCTTAGGTGTTTGATAGTGTTTAGGTTTAAATTATTGATCTGATACTTTTAACTATTATACCTTGGGCAAGTTATTTAATTGCTTTCTGTTGTAAATTATCCATTTGTCAAAAGGAAGTGATACCAGTGGCATATTGGTAAGATGAATTCATTAAATAAAAAATCATTATTTTTTTTAATAAATGACTTGATAAAGAGTAGTTGTTTAGGAAAAATAACCTTTCATCTTCTATAGTTGGGAGTCATGATTTGATTAACTTTGCAAGAACACAATTAACTATGACATATATACACATGAGGGTTATTTACCTATTTCAAACTATTACCTTGATTGGTGGAACTTAGTCTTTAATCCTCTAACCAGTTTTAATATTCTATATTTATATTGTCAAATTGGCTAACTCATTTCTTTCCAATCCTGCTCTCTCCGTAGCCACAACACACACAACTATGCCCACCCAGGTATAAAAAAGGCATGCAATTCTAAATATATTCAAAATAATCTATAGGGAGAAAGAACTTAAATTAAAAACAAAATTACTTAAAATACTAATAAAGAATTTTCCTGAGACTTACAGCATGTTAAAGAAATAAAATAAAACAGAAGCAAAACAGAACCGATTTCAGATAGGAACGGCTTTTCTGATTATTATGATAGAAATCTAGCCCATGATGATAGGTTGAAGGTCTGTTGTCTTGGGTGTTACCATATTGCTCACATCACTTTAACATTCCTTGATGAAGCATTTCCTTCTGGAATCACTAAGGAGACCCAACATTGTAGAAAATAAAGCCAAATGTCAAAAGCTGTGTGTTTGCTGGCCTTTTCACAAGTGGTTCCCCACTCCGTCATTTTTCCCCTAAGCACAGCTGTGAGTTTAAGTAGACAGGCAAACTATAATCAGCCACTTACATTGGCTGCTGAATCACAGTATGCTCAATTTGCCTGTTAAACTTTTTTTCATGCTTGATTGACCTTGGTTCATGATGGCAATATGACATGCCATATCTTTGCCATGTTGTAAGTGCTTCAGAAACTACCCACATACATACAAAGCAGAAGGAAGTAGCCAAAGCATTATAATGTTAGTACATTTAACTTGGCCCTTTTCCCATTTGTATTAAAATTAATTACAGATATCTCATAGTGCTTCATTTTAGATGTTTCAATTTTAAATACAGTTGGTTTACTGAGAATTCCTTGGGTATATACATAGTATATATGTACATATTTATATGATACACATATATATACATATATAGATGGATCTGTATATAGATATCTATATATCTATTGTATATGTACATATACATAATGATTTTTATGCTATATATTTAGTATGTATATAAGTAGGTATATTTAGTGTGAATTTATAATATATGGAGTATATATGTGTGTGTTTACATATATACATATATATAGAGAGAGAGAGTTTATAACTATAAAATATTCTAATATTATTTTTTTCATTATAAAAAAAGAAAAGAACCCTAAAGTAACAAGCAACCATTTTTATGA
The DNA here is from genome assembly GCA_003697995.1 of Taxidea taxus jeffersonii. Classification (NCBI taxonomy): domain Eukaryota; kingdom Metazoa; phylum Chordata; class Mammalia; order Carnivora; family Mustelidae; genus Taxidea; species Taxidea taxus. The sequence goes on along the minus strand of ML104036.1, from coordinate 167,264 downwards.
CTAGGCATAATTTGACTTTCCAGGAACATGGCAGACAAAAAAAAATGTTCCTTCATTCTCAGTATAAATAGTAAGTCTACCCATTTTTACCTCCTTCTTCATACTTGCAAAGCTGAAAAATGTTCAATATATTAACTTATAATATGTCAGTTCTGAAAGGAGAAATGAAAAATTTCTATGATAAATATAGCTACAGAGGCAATATAATATTTTTAACTTTAAAACATTTTTTTTAAAGAGATCAAGCTTTAATGTCATAGATGGATAGTGTTAAATGGTATAAAGGGGAGGATGAGACCATCACATAGGTTTACTATGTTTATCAGAAATTCCCCTTTGTTGTATGAGTATGAGAAAGAGAAAGAGAGACAGGGACAAAATTGCTACTTTCCTTAATTTTACCAAGAAACTTCATATCTTACAGTAATAGCATGTGGATTATATATTTAAATTAGATTATGGAGTTGTTTTTAAAGCCTTTATTTCCTTGTTGATTTTTTGCTTAGATGATCTGTCCATTTCAGTGAGGAGGGTGTTAAAATCCCCTACTATTATTGCATTATTGTTGATGTGTTTCTTTGATTTTGTTATTAATTGGTTTATATAATTGGTTGCTCCCAAGTTAGGGGTATAGATATTTAAAATTGCTTGATCTTGTTGGACAGACCCTTTAAGTATGATATGATGTCTTTCCTCATCTCTTATTATAGTCTTCGGCTTAAAATCTCATTTATATGATATAAAGATTGCCATTCTGGTTTTCTTTTGATGTCCATTAACATGGTAAATTGTTTTCCAGCCCCTCACTTTAAATCTGGAGGTGTCTTTGGATCTAAAATAAGTTTCTTATAGACAGCATATCACTGGATCTTGTTTTTTTTTATCCATTCTGATACCCTGTGTCTTTTGATTGGGGCATTTAGCTCATTTACACTCAGGGTATCTATGGAAAGATATGAATTTAGTGCCACTGTATGGCCTGTAAAGTGACTATTACTATATTTTGTCTCTGTTCCTCTCTGGTCTACTACTTTTAGGCTCTCTCTTTTCTTGGAGGACCACTTTCAATATTTCCTGTAGGGCTAGTTTGGTGTTTGCAAATTCTTTTAAATTTTGTTTGCCCTAGAAGCTTTTTATCTCTCCTTCTATTTTCAATGACAGCCTACCTGGATATAGTATTCTTGGCTGCATATTTTTCTTGTTTAGTGCTCTGAATATATCATGCCAGTCGTTTCTGGTCTGCCAGGTCTCTGTGGATAAGTCTGCTGCCAACCTAATATTCCTACCATTTTATGTTAACAGAACTCTTGTTCTGAGCTACTTTCAGGATTTTCTCTTTATCACTAAGACTTGTAAGTTTTACTATTAGATGATGGGATATGAACCTATTCTTATTGATTTTGAAGGGATTTCCTCTGTGCCTCCTGGATTTTGATGCTTGTTCCCTTTGTCATATTAGTTAAATTCTCTACAATAATTTGCTCCAATAACCTTCTGTTCCTCTCTCTCTTTCTTCTTCTTCTTCTGGAATCCCATTTATTCTAATAATCTTTCATCTTATGCTGTCGCTTATCTCTTGAATTCTCCCTTCGTGGTCCAGGAGTTGTTTTTGTTACTTTTGCTCAGCTTCTTTATTCTCTTTCATTTGGTCTTCTATATCACTAATTTTTATTGCACCTCATTAATAGCTTTTTTGACTTCAACTTCGTTAGATTTTTTTCTTTTATTTCTCCAGATAGGTATTCTCTAATATCTTCCATGCCTTTTTCCAAGCCCAGCTAGCACTTTGATAATCATCATTCTGAACTCTAGTTCTGACATATTACCAATGTATGTATTTATTAGGTCCCTAGCCATCAGTATTGCCTCTTGTTCTTTTTTTGTGTGTGTGTGTGTGTGGTAAGTTTTTCTGCCTTGTCATTTTATCCAGATAAGAATAGATGAATGAGAGAACAAAATACTAAAAAGGTGGCAAAGACCCCAGAAGAATATACACTAGCCAGATCAGAAGAGACCTGAAACTGGAGGGAGAAGAAAGGGGGAAAAAACAACAACAACAAAATTATTTAAATATATATATATACATATATATATGTATATATATACACACACATATATATAAACATATATCTGTTTATATTATATTTATATATAGAATCATATATAAATATATGTTTATATTATATTTCTATTTCTATATAGAATCATATATATGTATATAGTATACATAGTAATAGTAATATATTATGTATATAGTATATATATATATATATATATAATATACATATATATTAGACTGGTGACAGAGCCATCCATTTGAATTTGGGTGTATTCTGGTCTCTTAGAAGAAACTACTTCCAAAAATTTTAAAGAAAGAAAAACTTATATATATATATATATATCTATATATATACAAAAATAAGAGTAAATATGATGAAGGAATGGAATATGACTGTAAAGATGGAAATTAAAAAAAATTCTAAAAAGGGAATTGATAAGTTTTTTGGAAAAAGAAAAAAAAAAAAAGGAGAAGAGAATCAGCCTGGAGACTAGAACAAAGCCATGGGATAGATTTAAGGTATATTTTGATCTATTAGAAGACATTGTATCCCAATATTTTAAAGAAAAATACCCCCCCCAATCCTATATGTATACAAAACATAAGGTTAAATACAATGAAGGGATAAAATATGACTATTAACAGTGGAAATTTAAAAAGATTTTTTAAAATGTATTGATAAGAAAAAATAGTTAAAAATGTTAAAAGATGAAAGAGGAAAGTTAAAAGAAATAGAATAAGAAAAAAATAAAATAAAATAATTAACTTTGCAAGACTAAAAGATCATGGGAAAAAAGCTATCAAAATTCTGTGTGTTGCTTTTCCCTAGCTCTGGAGTTCTGCAGTTCTCATTGATTGGTGAACTTGGTCTTGGCTGGATGTTCTTGCTGATCTTCTGGGGAAGGGGCCTCTTGCAGTGATTCTCAAATGTCTTTGTCCGAGGTGTCATTACACCACCCTTGCCAGGGGCCAGGCTAAATAATCCCCTAGGGTTCCCTTTTAGGAGTTTTTGTTCACTGAGCCCTTTCCCTAAGCTCTGGAGAATGGGAATGAAACTGGCAGCCTCCCAATCTCCAGCCTGGTGAAGCCAAAAGCTTGGGTTCGCACTTGTCAGGGTGGCCTCAGAGAAAAGCAGTCAATCCCTCCCATCTCCCTGGTCTCTGGCTGCGGTCCATGCTCCCCCAGCCTGTGACTGATCATTTCTATCTCTGGTGCACGACTCTGTTTGGAGTCTCCAAACCCAGCAGAGTCCTGCCACATGCTCCTGTGCTGCTCTTCTCAGAGGAGAAAGGAGGAAGTCTCCCCAGATCTGCCACTTGTTGGGTCCCTGCAAGAAGAGCAGTGGCCTGACTGTGCCTCAGATTATGGTTTAAGCTAACCCAGTGCTGAGAGTGCACTCCTCAGACCCATCTCTGTAGTCAGCTTCCCTGCTCTGATACCTAGGAGCTCTGCTGCATTCAGGTACCCTTGGTCCCTATGTAACCCCATGGTTCCTGAGACCACACTGTTCCAGTGAGGGTTCCACCTCCACTTAGCCTCTGGAATGACATCCCTCAGTGGAGCAGACATCTAAAAGTTCTGATTTTGTGCTCTGCTTCTCCACCGCTTGCCGGGAGTGGTCCCTCCCCCTGCTGTCTATCTTCCTGTCGCTTCGGATTCACTTCTCCGCACATCCTACCTTCCAGAAAGTGGTCAATTTTCTGTTCCTATAATTGCTGCTTTTCTTTTCTTCTATCTCCCATTGAATTTGTAGGTGTTTGGAATTGTTTAATAACTATCTAGTTGAACTCCTGGGACCAAATGGTATTTCAGTTTCCTACTCCTCTGCCATCTTGCCTTCTCCCCCTAGAGTTGTTTTTTAATATTAGATGCTTACAATGAATATAACTGTGATGGATATCTCCTTTTTATTGTAACATCAATTTTTAAAGTATTTTTTCTTTAAAGCCTTCCTATCATTTTTTATATTTAAACATTGAGATATTTGTAATGGATATTACAGGACTATTTATTAAACACAAAGACTAAATCTTTCACTGAGTGCTTTTCAGATACAAAAGTACAGACTAAGCATGGAGAATATTGTTAAAAATGGAAACTTTCATTCAGTTACTCTGAGGTGGTGCCTGAGATTCTGTGTTTCTAGTTTGCAGTTGATGTTGATGTTCGTGGTCCATGCAAAAAACTGAGCAAAAGGGGTTTATTTCAAATCCAACCAAGATCTAATAATAATAATAATAGTGATAATTTTATATAAGTCTTATATCCAAGAAAATAATAGCTTATATAAAAATTAATAATTGGACACATAAGAAAATCAAATTTATTGAATCTTGTCAATATAGAAAATTATTTTCTAATACCACATTAATATTTAGTGTCTGCAATTCTGTGGTTCATTTGCCCAGCCTTGATGTGTTGTTGGTTGGTTTTATATCTGTTGATATAAGACAAATTGTTAGGCTTACATATAGTCAAATATTTCTGAAAGCTTTTTAAGAAAAAAATCTATTAAGAAACAGCTGAAGTCTGTTTGAACTCTTACAAAGTCTTTTGGAATGCCAATGAATTAAACAAAAAGTTTATTTGTATCTTAAAGCCACAACTCATAAGCCATGAGTGAAAAAACAACCATGGAGGGAAAGGATGAGTATATCCCATTGTAAATTAGTATGAAAATCTGTATTTTGTTAGTGATAAACAATGCTCACTGAAGGGGCACCTGGGTGGCTCAGGTCATGATCCCAGAGTCCTGGGGTCAAGCCCTGCATTGGGCTCTCTGCTCAGCAGGGAGCCTGCTTCCCTCTCTCTGCCTGCTTCTCTGCCTGCTTCTGATCTCTGTCTGTCAAATAAACAAATAAAATATTTTAAAAAAGTGTTCACTGAAGATACTGCTACAGATCAGATCTGTTCTAACAGCTAAGTGACTGTACTCCTATGAGGGATTCTGGGAAGATGATTAGCTATAAGGCCATGTATGGATAACAGCTTTCATGAACACTGTGCTAAGAAAATAAAAGAGAATTTTTGTGGCACTGGAATATCTCTGACAATAATCCGTAAAATATGAGGAGTTAATGCAGCTAATGTGTGTCAGGATGTTAAATATCCCAAATATCAATCCAAAAACAAGCTTTTAATAAGTGGTCTAGCACATACATATGTCTTTGCTTTATGCTTGACTCTCTGCTTTTGACATTTCCAGGAACAAACTTGAAGTCTTTCTTATCTATCTTTATAAACATTTGTTTATTCTTGGGCTACACTTGTCAGAGGCATGAGGCAATATTTGTGGTTGATGAAGTGGTGCATAAGGCTTTTATTTTAAGGAACTCATTTCACAGGTAAGAAGAAATAGTGGTGGGATAGGATAAGATCAATCAATTAAAAAATACAACTGCTGAAGACTATGCAAGACACTCTCATTAGGGAGAATTTCAAGCAAATAATATTATGAATTAAATAGCAACACAATACTATTTCAAAGCAATATGTGTAGTGCTGAAGAAATTGTCCAGCTAGTTAGTGCTTTTCAGCAGAGTGCTTATGAGGTTATTTTTGCTTAGGACAGCTTTGTGAACACTATTCTGTGTTTCTGCTTCATACTGATTTGCTAGGGCTGGCATAACAGGTATCATAGACTGGGTGGCTTAAACAACAGATATGATTATCACAGTTTGGCAGGCTTGATGTTCAAGATCAAAGTACTCATAAGATTAATTTCCTTTGAGGATACTTTCCCTCAAAGGAAATTAATCTTATTTTCCCTCAAAGGAAATTAATCTTATGAGTACTTTGACCTTATGAGTACTTTTGACTTACAGATGGCCACCTTCTTATTGTGTCATCTCATGGTCTTTTCCCTGTATTTGTGCAGACTTGGATGTTCTTTGTGTGTCCAAATGCCCTCTTCTTATAAGGACACAAGTGAGAGTGGATCAGGGCCCACCCTTACGACCTTATTTTTAAGTTAGTCACTTCTTCAAAAGTCTTGTCTCCCAATACCTCTTCTGAGGTACTCTGGGGGTTAGGACTTCAGAGTATGAATTTTTGGAGGGATACAGTTCAGCCTATAGCACACTCAAAATCCTCTTCTGTATAAGAAGCCTACTTCAGACTCTTATTTTGTAGCTGAAGAGTTAGAGATCTCTCCAAAGAACTGAAATATACAAGGTCAGCAAATTATTCAGTTGTGGAGTCTAGAATAAATTATAGATACCTTGAATTCCGGATGGGTTTGTTTTTTCTTTTTACTTTCCACACAACTAATGCAAGCCTGGTGTGCTTTCTACAAATATTAACTCTAGAGCTGTACTTGAGAAATGAGTAGGTACAGTAATTGGGGAGACAGAATTTATGGCTAATATCACACTTTTTAATCCAGCTCTTCTAGTTGAGTGAATTTTGTCAGAGATAGGAAGTAGTCTCAGGAGGAGTACTGGGATGGGTTAGTACAATGAAGGTCTGAGCCTGGACTGAGAATAATGGCCATTATTTCTAACTTGCTGGTATAAGGATAAATCCGTGTTCCTACATTTCCTGAAGTTTGATTCTTGCCATATTGAATCAATAAATCATTCTTAAAAGAGCTGACTTTCAAGATTTTAAATATGTACTTGTGATGTTTGTTTTGTTATTTTAGGCAGCAGTGGAGAAGATGGCATCAAATATGAAGTGTTTAAGAAAATTTTACTTAAAAAAGCAAAACTTCATGAACTAAAAAGATAAAATAAATAATACTAAGTATTTTTTAAAAAGAGAAAAATAATAGAAATTTCTAAATGTATAACCCAATTTCAAGTACCAGTTTTCCAATTTCAAGTACCAAGTGTTTATTAAAACACTTTTTTTTCCTCAAAAGTGTATAGGCTCCTTTTAAGTTATTAATGTCTCAAACTTTATTTACTCTTAAAAAGTTCAAAGGTACAAGTTCAAAAATCACTTGAATTTTGTAAAAATTTGAAAAACTAGCAAGCAAATTGTAAAGTAAAATAAAATGCAAAATGTTATCAACTGAACAAAAGGTAGGCATATTTGAGCTAATTACAGCAAAATGATGCCAAATGAGTGTGATTTCTAAAACTTTCTATTAGACAAAAAAATTTTTATAGAAAAAAGATTGACTTGATTCTTGGTAGTCTTCTTTAAATTATAGCGAAGAGTATGTGACCAATCTCCTGAGACTATTCCCTGGATTTGAATTAGTGAACTTATATTAAAAGAATGTCTTATAGTACCAGAGAAAGTTTAAAATGACTGCTTTTTCTTGTTAGATCCATAAACTCTAGGATATATGTTTTGGTCTGAGAGCCTTAGAATCTGACGCATCTGTCTGTGACTATAGAGACAAGCATAAATCAGCAAGTTGCTTCTCCTAATGAAATTCTCTTTATATCACTTCCCTTAGAAAATGGGTCTGGAAGCCTAAAGTGCTGTATTTAAAAATATTTGTGCAATATAAAAAGTAAATCTACTCTCTGGTCAAGATTAGTTTGTGGATTGGTATGCCTACCTTTCTAGAAATGATTGTCAGTGATTGTGGCTATTCTCCTCCTTTTCTCACTTCCATGTTTTCAAAGTGACTCTATTAGTTACTGAATTCCTGTGACCTTCCTTACCAAGAACCTGATTTATTTCCTTTCTAGCAATTATCCTAAACTGAAATTATATTGTCTACCTATCTTGTATCATTAGATGGTAAGGTCTGTACAAGTTGGGCTTGGTCACCACCATATGAAGGTGTACCTGATATGAAAAGTGTGTGCTTAATATGTTTTTATTAAATAAATTAACCAATTAATTAATTTGCTCTTGCAAACTATGTTTAGTGTTTGGTGATGTTATGGTTATCCTTTCTCTAATTCTCAAGCAAAGGTATTTGATCCAGGCATTATGTGACATCTGTCATTTCAATGAGTCTTTCTCAGAGCTTCCTAATTTTCACTAAGTATTATTCTTATAATAATTGATGAGAGAAGTCTTCTACAAAGGGAACTGTGTGGGAAGATAGGATATACATTGTAAGGACTTTGTTTTTAAAGCACTCATTAAACATTCCTGTAGAGTATTGTCAGTTCCATGGAAAGATGCTATAAGGAGATGCAGCATAGAGAAAAGGATAAGAAGCAAAAGTGGGGGATAGGACCACAGAAATAAAATGAAATTAGAGGAGAATTTAAAGGTATTATGAGTAGATAAGAACAAAGGAAAGAAAGAATCCTTTTTTAATAATCCCAAAAGTAATTGTTAAGAGCTTATCCATAAATATGCTGCAATATGTAGCTGACTGGGAATGAAAGGATGTTAATGGGTGGTAGCTTTTCATTATTTTCCTTGTCTGTTGAATGCTTTTCATATTGTATGATTGAAATATAGATTAAAACCTAAACAAAATTCTATTATATAAAAGAACATCTGGAAAACTTAGATCATGATTAAAAAATTAAAAGTATAGATGATCTAAAAAAATCAACTATACAAATTCACAAAATGAAAGTAACACAGCTGCAAAAATATCATTTTAATAAGTATTTATTTCACACTCTTGATGTACAGGAATTTCAGCTTAGTATGCCAGACTTTTAATTGTTGAATTTTTTGAGCTTTTTCTTTCATGCACAGTTTGTAAAAATTCCTGATTCAATTTACTAAGAGCAAAAGAACAAGAATTTCTAACTTATCTTCTGCATGTAATTTTCTAGGTTCAGTGCATCCAAATCAAAGCATCAGTGCAGTATTGATATAGAATGGATACTCTGTGTAATTAGGTAAATTGAATAGTGAGACATGTCCATGGAACAGTCAAAATAAAAAAAATGTTTTTTTTTTTTATATAAAGTCTTATAAGTGAATTTTCCACTGGTGTTGAGACACTTTCTAGGTGTAGGTTCCTTTCTTCAAAATAAATTTGCTGGGGAATGTAATATAATCTGTAAATTAAGACTACCTCAGGTGAAGAAGTTAGTGGCAATCTGGGAACCCTACTCATTCTACTGTCCCCTACACTACAGCTACCCAAAAGTTCTGAGTGATGTTTATGCAGCCAGAATCATTATGACTACCAGCATCTGTTTTTAGAGCCGGTGGTCTCTAATTTTATAAGTAATAATACATGAAAAAGAAATACTTTTTCCAGAAGAGTCAGATTTTTTTTTAAAGGCCCTTTGCCTTCTCTCTGGCATGGGGCTTAAGCAGTCTTGGGTCTAGTATAAAAGAGGCTTTCAGGGCGCCTGGGTGGCTCAGTGGGTTAAAGCCTCTGCCTTCGGCTCAGGTCATGATCCCAGGGTCGTGGGATTGAGCCCCACATCGGGCTCTCTGCTCTGCGGACAGCCTGCTTTCTCCTTTATCTCTCTCTGCCTCTCTGCCTACTTGTGATCTCTATCAAATAAAAAAAAAAAAAAGAGGCTTTCAAAAAAATTTCCTAAAACTCAAAAATTCTAACAACCAATATTCTTTTAAACAAAGCACCTTAGGGATGCCTGGATGGCTCAGTCATCAAACATCTGCCTTTGGCTCAGGTCATGATCCCTGGGGTCCTGGGATCAAGCCCCGAATCAGGTTCCCTGCTCAGCGGGAAGCCTGCTTCTCCCTCTCCCACTCCTCCTGCTTGTATTCTCTCTCTCTGTCAAATAAATAAATAAAATCTTAAAACAAAACAAAACAAAAAACACATTAACCTCCTGTATTCTTATTACCTGGTAAAGTATGGGAAGAGAATCTCATCAGGAGAACGAGTAGATACTTCATGGTTTCTCTTTAGTCAGGATCAGTTGGGCCAGACATCTTGGTACCCTGGCTGAACATTGGGAAGTATAAGTCCTAGATTTTATGTATCTGAAAAGAGAAAGCAGTTATTTTAATTTTCTCTCTAGTATTTGAAGACATTCTTTTAACATAAGTTCACTAACTCAGTTAACAGGAAATAAAAAGTCATTGTTCAGAGGTATGGACAATGAAAAGTATTCTAAACTTAAAGAAGGATTAGTAGAAGGGCTAAAAGAATTAATATTTTCTGCCTGAGTTAATTTCCAATTCTATTTCAAAATTAGACACCTGTCTTATTTTCAACAAAACTCTGCTTAAATATTTCCAGTTATCAGAGAACATGCTATTCTGAAATGAGACTCTTTCATTTGTGGAGTTCTAATTATCTGGCAATATTTACGTGGAACTGAAATCTGTCTGCCTGCAATTATGAGCCATTATTTCTAGTTGTCCAGTATGAAAAGACAAAGGACAATCTTTTTTTCCTTTAATCATTCATCCATCCATTCATTCAGAAAATGCTTCTTGGGTACATTAATGTCATTATGCTAGGCAATAGGAATGCACAAATGGAGAATGGAAAGTTCCTGTCTGGGGGAAACTCAGAGTACATTGTGTTAGACAGGCACAAACAACATACCAGTATGAAATATAAGATTCTAGGTGCCTCCTTTTTTATTTCCATATATTAATATCTAGCCATTATGTATCCAGTTATTTGAACCTGAAAATTAAAAGTCACTCTAGATTCTACCTTTTTCCTCACTTCCTTATTCAGTCTATCATTTATCCCTATTAACTATATCTCTAAGGTGTATCTTGTATACATCCATTTCTCTGAAATCATTACAAACTTCACATTCTAACACATTACCATCTCTCAATTAGACTACTGCAATAATTCCCTACTCTATCTTCTTGTTTCCATTCTTGATGGTCCACAAGCCATTTTCTCCAAATAATGTAGACTAGACTTCTAAAAATATGTCAGCTTGCATGATGAATCTGATGAAAAAACTTTCAAAGATTTCAAAATTGAATCCAAATTTCTTGCTTGATCTAAAGAACTTTGCTTGACCTAGCTAGTGATTCTCTTCACAATCGTACCTCATTGTTACTCTCTCACAGAATCTTCCACTGTACAGGCATCGTTCTTTAAAACCATTGACTTTTTCTAAGGGCTGATTTCTACACATAACGTATCACCAGCACACAACTTAAATGATACTTAATACAGAGACTTTTGGTAACTATTTTAGATAAGAAAGCTAACAAAAGTCCCTTCATTAGTGCTTCTTCTTTTTTTTTTTAACACTTTATATATTTTGGTTTTAACTCGTTTATTAAGTATCTTCCCCAATAAACTGTAAGTTCCATAATCACTTGTAGTTAAATCCCACCTGTCTAATTCACTGCCTGACATATAATAGTCACTCAGAAAATGTTGAATGAAAAAGCAAGTGAATTAATCAATACATGAAAAAGGAACCTACCATATGCTTGGTATGTTTATTGTGTGGACTTATCTTTGACAAAGTTAGCAGGTGAAACTGTGTGTGTGTGTGTGTGTGTGTGTGTGTGTGCGCACATGTATATTCTTTTATCTTTTTACATGGAGTTTGGGTCTCAGTCCTGTCATCATCTTAGCTACCTTTCCAGGATAAGTAATTTTGCCAATATTTATCTTAAAATATGGAGTTCAAATATTGCTTCAATATAAATTATAGTGACCTTTATGAAATAAATTTGGTAATACATATTAAAGTATATTTACCACTTTGACCCAGTAGTCCCAAGTATAGGATTTTATCCCAAGAAAATTATTAAATCTGTAGACAAATATTTAAATATAAGCACTTTTCATTATAATGCTATATCAAAAAAGAAAAGTTCTAGATAAAATAAAAATATCTGAACTGTACTATAATTTAAACACAAATATAGTAGGACTTCCCTGAATATTTTTCAAAGAAACATAAGTTTATAGTAAAAATTACTAAATTCAAAATTTAATAAGCCAGCATAAGCAAGAGTCAACAGAAATAGCAATAGACTGACACTCAGAAAGACTTCAAATATTGGAATTATTAGAGAATTTAGGATAAATATTTTAGTTTGAAAAAGAATTCCAGTGAAGGTCAAGGTTAAAAAAGTATTAAGTTCAGTAAATTTAATAAATAACTAGAGCATCTAGAAGTAATAAATAATTTAAAAATTCAAGGAGGCTTTCAGTAATAATAAGGTAAACTGCATTAACCTTGTCACCCTGATATATGTATTTTAAAAAGTCTTTTTTAAGGCCAATATTTGAAGTAAGATGGAAACTCAGAGAGATAAGTGTAATAATTGGAGCCACTTTTCACCTAGGGGTGACTGCTGATGTTGCTTGCAATTGGTGGTTGAGAGCCCAAGAGGTTGCCTAGTATTTTGTCAGTCTCCTAGGCTAGGAGGGTACATGCTAAATACTGGTACTTACTATGGACTTCAAAAAAGTACACAGTAGATATAACAGTGCACCTTAAATAAACCAGTCTCCACAGGAACTACAGACCAAATGTGAATAATTTCAATGTTTGAACTTGAACTCAGATAATGAGATATTGCTATTTTTCCAGGAGCCTATGAAAAGTAAATTAAAAATTCTTTCTCAAATGAGATAATATCATCCTAGTCTTACAATAGTTTTGTAATTTTTCAAATAGTGCCCTGTAGACAATAATAATAAAAATATAAAATAACCAGGCATTCTGTGACATAACACAAATGAGTGAGATCCAGGTGAAACAATAGCCAATAAAAACAGACTCACAAGAGTTGCTGTTATTTGGAATTTTCAAACACAGAGTTTGAAACAAATTAAATTTAACATTTTATTTTATTAAAGATTTTTATTTATTTATATGATAAACAGAGATCACAAGTAGGCAGAGAAACAGGCAGAGCAAGGAAGAAGCAGGCTCCTGCTGAGCAGAGAGCCCAATGTGGGGCTCCATCCCAGGACACTGGGAACATGACCTGAGCCGAAAGCAGAGGCTTTAACCCACTGAGCCACACAGGCACCCCTAAATTTAACATTTTAAAAAGGACAAGATTGGGGACTTTCTTTTCTTTTATTTTCTTTAAATTTTATTTTATTTTTTCAGTGTTCCAAGAGTCATTGTTTATGCACCACACCCAGTTCTCCATGCACTATGTGGGTTTCCTAAAGAAACTGAAAGTATATAAAATGAAACAGAGTAGTATAGATGTTCTGGGACCAAAAAGTAAGATAATTGAATTAGAAGTTCAATATCAAATTAAAACTGAAATATAAATCAGAAGAAAATAGAGAAAAAAGAAAGAAAAATAGAGATTATGTGGCATAGAAGATACTGGTAAAGCTATAGCAGTTGATTCCAATTATTCACAGTAATCTACTTCTATAAACTTTTGGAAAACTCAATTAGTGGATACAGAATCATTTATTTTCCAAAGGGAAATACAGTGATTAGATTCGTTTGAGCCTTTGATCACAATATTTTCATCAACTGATCAATGTACAACCTTGTTTTATGTGTGTTCCTTTTTAAAGATAGCTTAATATATATTGTAGATTCATTAACATTGAACTCATAGCCAACATCATTATAACTCATGCTTGAATGAAGCTTACTGAACACGCATATTTTCTGTATAAGGCACATGACAGCCTTCATAGGCTTAGTAACACTAAGCAACACTTTGCCACTATGCTAAGAGGCCCTTTTAAACAATGAAATCATCAAAGAAAATCAAAAGCATATGTGAAACATGTCACTTAAGTAGACCATGAAAATGGCATTTATTTACATATGTGCTGAGAACAGAAACAAGAAGGCAGAGTTCACCTTGTTCAACTCATATGGGAACATGAACATCAGAGACTCAAGTATTTTACTCCTTTGTGTATGTCAGCAAATAGGCATGAAAGCACCATGAGTATTGATTTCAGGTTTATGTCTTAGTCTATTCTGGCGGCTATCATAGAACACCATAGCCTCAGTGACTTTAACCACAACAGAAATTTATTTCTCATTGTTCTGGAGGCTGAAAAGTGTAAGATTAAGGTACTAGTAGATTCAGTGTCAGGTAAGAAGCACTGCCTTGGGGGAGGAGTCAAGATGGCAGAGAAGTAGCAGGCTGAGACGACATCAGGCAGCAGGAGATCAGCTAGATAGCCTATCAAACCATTCTGAACACCTACGAATCCAACAGGAGATAGAAGAGAAGAAAAACAACAATTCTAGAAACAGAAAATCGACCACTTTCTGAAAGATAGGACCAGCGGAGAAGGGAATCCAACACGACAGGAAGATAGACCCCAGGGGGAGGGGCCGGCTCCCGGCAAGTGGCGGAACACTGGAGCACAAAGTCAGGACTTTTAAAAGTCTGCTCCAGTGAAGGACATCACTCCAGAGGCTAAACTGGGGTGAAGACCTCGTGGGGACAGCATGGACTCAGGTCCCACAGGCTCACAGAAAGATTGGGGGAGTCTGAGTGTTGCAGAGCTCACAGATATTGGAGCAGGGAATCTGGCTGCAGAGACACAGACAAGGTTTCCTAGAGCCGTGGTCTGTGACACGGGCTGGTGCTCTGTGCGAGGGGTCCCCACAAGATCTGGGGAGACTCCGACATGGGAGATCTCAGGGATCTACGGGGTTCGGAGAATCCAGGTGGGACTCTGCCAGAAACAGAGATGCTTGGTCACAGGCTGGGTGAGCTCAGAGCACTCCCAGAAGCCAGTGAGATGGGACTGATTACACACGATTTTCTCCGGGCGTGGTCGGAGGCTGGCGAGACGGGAGTGATTAAACGCTTTTCTCTGAAGGTGCACTGAAGACTGGGGCCCCAAGTTCTCGGCTCCTCCGAACTGGAGATTGGGAGGCCACCATTTTCATTCCTGTCCTCCGGAACTCTACAGAAAGTGTTCAGGGAACAAAAGCTCCCGAAAGCGAACCTGAGAGGATTACTTAGCCTGGCCCCTGGTAAGGGCGGTGCAATTCTGCCTGGGGCAGAGACACGTGAGAATCACTACAACAGGCCCCTCCCCCAGGAAATCAACAAGGAATCCAGCCAAGACCAAGTTCACTTAACAAGGAGAACATCGGATTCTTATCTGGACAAAATGACAAGGCAGAAAAACTCACCACAAAAAAAAGAACAGGAGGCAGGACCGAAGGCTAGGGACCTAATCAATACAGACATTGGTAATATGTCAGATCTGGAATTCAGGACGACGATTCTCAAGGTTCTAGCCAGGCTCAAAAAAGGCATGGAAGATATTAGAGAAACGTCAGGAGAAATAAAAGCCCTTTCTGGAGAAATAAAAGAACTGAAATCTAATCAAGTTGAAATAAAAAAAAGCTATTAATGAGGTACAATAAAAAATGGAGGCTCTTACTGCTAGGATAAATGAGGCAGAAGAAAGAATTAGTGATATAGAAGACCAAATGATAGAATAAAGAAGCTGAGCAAAAGAGAGACAAACAACTACAGGACCATGAGGGGAGAATTTGAGAGATAAGTGATACCATAAGATGAAACAACGTTAGAATAATTGGGATTCCAGAGAAGAAGAAAGAGAAATAGGAGCAGAAGGTATACTGGAGAAGATTACTGTAGAGAATTTCTCTAATATAGCAAGGGGAACAAGCATCAAAATCCAGGAGGTGCAGAGAACACCCCTCAAAATCAATAGGAATCAGTCCACACCCCGCCATCTAATAGTAAAATTTGCAAGTCTTAGCGACAAAGAGAAAATCCTGAAAGCAGCACGGGACAAGAAGTCTGTAACATACAATGGTAAAAATATTAGATTGGCAGCAGACTTATCCACAGAGACCTGGCAGGCCAGAAAGAACTGGCATGATATATTCAGAGCACTAAACGAGAAAAACATGCAGCCAAGAATACTCTATCCAGCTAGATTATCATTGAAAATAGAAGGAGAGATAAAAAGCTTCCAGGAAAAACAAAAACTGAAAGAATTTGTAAACACCAAACCAGCTCTACAGGAAATATTGAAAGGGGTCCTCTAAGCAAAGAGAGACCCTAAAAGTATTATCAGAAAGGAACAGAGACAATATACAGTAACAATCACCTTACAGGCAATACAATGGCACCAAATTCCTATCTCTCAATAGTTACCCTGAACGTAAATGGGCTAAATGCCCCAATCAAAAGACACAGGGTTTCAGAATGGATAAAAAAACAAAACCCATCAATATGCTGCCTACAAGAAACTCATTTTAGACCTGAAGACACCTCCAGATTGAAAGTGAGGGGTGGAAAACAATTTACCATGCTAATGGACATCAGAAGAAAGCTGGGGTGGCAATCCTTATATCAGATCTATTAGATTTTAAGCCAAAGACTATAATAAGAGATGAGGAAGGACACTATATCATACTCAAAGGGTCTGTCCAACAAGAAGATCTAACAATTTTAAATATCTATGCCCCTAACATGGGAGCAGCCAACTATATAAACCAATTAATAACAAAATCAAAGAAACACATTGACAAGAATACAATAATAGTGGGAGACTTTAACACACCCCTCACTGAAATGGACAGAACATCCAAGCAAAAGATCAACAAGGAAATAAAGGTCTTAAATGACACACTGGACCAGATGGAGATCACAGATATATTCAGAACATTCCATCCCAATGCAGCAGAATACACATTCTTCTCTAGTGCCCATGGAACATTCTCCAGAATAGATCACATCCTGGGTCATAAATCAGGACTCAACAGGAATCAAAAGATTGGGATCATTCCCTGCATATTTTGAGACCACAATGCTCTGAAGCTAGAACTCAATCACAAGAGGAAATTTGGAAAGAGCACAAATACATGGAGACTCAACAGCATCCTTCTAAAGGATGAATGGGTCAACCAGGAAATTAAAGAAGAATTGAAAAAAACCATGGAAACAAATGATAATGAAAACACAACGGTCCAAAATCTGTGAGACACAACAAAGGCAGTCCTGAGAGGAAAATATATAGCAATACAAGCCTATCTCAAGAAACAGGAAAGGTCTCAAATACACAAACTAACCCTATACCTTAAGGAACTCGAGGAGAGATCAACAAAGAAAGCCTAAACCCAGCAGGAGAAGAGAAATAATAAAGATCAAAGCAGAAATCAATGAAATAGAAACCAAAAAAAAACCAATAGAACAAATCAATGAAACTAGGTGCTGGTTCTTTGAAAGAATTAATAAGATTGATAAACCCCTGGCCAGACTTATCCAAAAGAAAAGAGAAAGGACCCAATAAATAAAATCATGAATGAAAGAGAAGAGATCACAACCAACACCAAAGAAATACAAACAATCATAAGAACATACTATGAGCAACTCTATGCCAACAAATTTGACAATCTGGAAGAAATGGATGCTTTCCTAAAGACATATAAACTGCCAAAACTGAACCAGGAAGAAATAGAAAACCTGAATAGGCCCATAACCAGTAAGGAGATTGAAACAGTCATCAAAAATCTCCAAACAAACAAAAGCCCAGGGCCAGATGGCTTCCCAGGGGAATTCTACCAAGCATTTAACGAAGAATTAATTCCTATTCTCCTGAAACTGTTCCAATAAATAGAAATGGAAGGAAAACTTCCCAACTCATTTTATGAGGTCAGCATCACCTTGATCCCCAAACCAGACAAGGATCCCATCAAAAAAGAGAATTACAGACCAATATCCTTGATGAACACAGATGCGAAAATTCTCACCAAAATACTAGCCAATAGGATCCAACAGTACATTAAAAGGATTATTCACCATGACCAAGTGGGATTTATTCCAGGGCAGCAGGGTTGGTTCAACATCCACAAATCAATCAATGTGATACAATACATTAACAAAAGAAGGAACAAGAACCATATGATACTCTCGATAGATGCTGAAAAAGCATTTGACAAAGTGCAATATCCCTTCCTAATCAAAACTCTTCAAAGTGTAGGGATAGAAGGCACATACCTCCATATTATCAAAGCCATCTATGAAAAACCCATGGCAAGTATCATTCTCAATGGAGAAAAACTGAGAGCTTTTCTGTTAAGGTCAGGAACACGGCAGGGATGTCTGCTATCACCACTGCTATTCAACATAGTACTAGAAGTCCCAGCCTCAGCAATCAGAAAACAAAAAGAAATTAAAGGCATCCAAATTGGCAAAGAAGTCAAACTATCGCTCTTTGCAGACGATATGATACTATATGTGGAAAACCCAAAAGGCTCCACTCCAAAACTGCTAGAGCTTATACAGGAATTCAGTAAAGTGTCAGGATATAAAATCAATGCACAGAAATCAGTTGCATTTCTTTACACCAACAACAAGACAGAAGAAAGAGAAATTAAGGAGTCAGTCCCATTTACAATTACACCCAAAACCGTAAGATACTTAGGAATAAACCTCACCAAAGAGGCAAAGAATCTATACTCAGAGAACCATAAAATACTCATGAAAGAAATTGAGGAAGACACAAAGAAATGGAAAAATGTTCCATGCTCATGGATTGGAAGAATAAACATTGTGAAAATGTCCATGCTACCTAAAGCTATCTACACATTTAATGCAATGCCTATCAAAATCCATCCAATTTTTTCAAAGAAATGGAACAAATAATCCTAAATTTTATATGGAACCAGAAAAGACCTCGAATAGCCAAAGGAATATTGAAAAAGAAAGCCAAAGTTGGTGGCATCACAATTCCAGACTTCAAGCTCTACTACAAAGCTGTCATCATCAAGACAGTATGGTACTGGCACAAAAACAGACACATAGATCAATGGAACAGAATAGAGAGCCCAGAAATAGACCCTCAACTCTATGGTCAACTAATCTTTGACAAAGCAGGAAAGAATATCCAATGGAAAAAAGACAGCCTCTTCAACAAATGATGTTGGGAAAATTGGACAGCCATATGCAGAAAAATGAAATTGGACCATTCATTTCCTTACACCACACATGAAAATAGACTCAAAATGGATGAAGGACCTCAACGTGGGAAAGGAATCCATCAAAATCCTTGAGGAGAACACAGGCAGCAACCTCTTCGACCTCAGCTGCAGCAACTTCTTCCTAGGAACAACGCCAAAGGCAAGGGAAGCAAGGGAAAAAATAAACTATTGGGACTTCATCAAGATCAAAAGCTTTTGTACAGCAAAGGAAACAGTCAACAAAACCAAAAGACAACTGACAGAGTGGGAAAAGACATTTGCAAACGACATATCAGATAAAGGGCTAGTATCCAAAATCTACAAAGAGCTTAGCAAACTCAACACCCAAAGAACAAATAATCCAATCAAGAAATGGGCAGAGGACATGAACAGACATTTCTGCAAAGAAGACATCCAGATGGCCAACAGACACATGAAAAAGTGCTCCACATCACTGGGCATCAGGGAAATACAAATCAAAACCACAATGAGATACCACCTCACACCAGTCAGAATGGCTAAAATGAACAAGTCAGGAAATGACAGATGCTGGCAAGGATGTGGAGAAAAGGGAACCCTCCTACACTGTTGGTCGGAATGCAAGCTGGTGCAACCACTCTGGAAAACAGCATGGAGGTTCCTCAAAAAATTGAAAATAGAGCTACCTTATGACCCAGCAATTGCACTACTGGGTATTTACCCTAAAGATACAAACGTTGTGATCCAAAGGGGCACGTGTATCTGAATGTTTATAGGAGCAATGTCCACAATAGCCAAGTTATGGAAAGAACCTAGATGTCCATCAACAGAAGAATGACTAACAAAGAGATGGTATATATATACAATGGAATACTATGCAGCCATCAAAAGAAATGAAATCTTACCATTTGCGACGACATGGATGGAACTAGAGCATATTATGCTTAGTGCAATAAGTCAACTGGAGAAAGACAACTATCACATGCTCTCCCTGATATGAGGAAGTGGAGATGCAATGGGGGTGGGGGTTAAGGTGGTAGGAAAAGATAAAATGAAAGAAGATGGGATTGGGAGGGAGACAAACCAAAAGAGACTCTTAATGTCATAAAACAAACTGAGGGGGGTGGGAGGGGAGAGGGGTTGGGAGAGGGTGGTGAGGTTACATTATATGTTTAAATAAAAAAAGCTGAAATAAAAAAAAAAAAAGAAACACTGCCTTGTTCATACATATCTGTCTTCTTGCTGATTCCTCACATGATGGTCAGGGTGATGTTATTCACTGAGGTTCCCTTATTTTTTATTTTATTTTATTTTATTTATTATTATTTTAAAAGACATTTATTTATTTATTTATTTGAGACAAAGAGAGAGAGCACAAGTGAAGAGTAGGGTCAGAGAGAAGGAAAAGCAGACTTCCCACAGAGCAGGGAGAGTGATACAGAGCTCTACCCCAGTACCCTGAGATCATGACCTGAGCAGAAGGTAGACACTCAACCCACTGAGCCAACCAGATGCCTCTGGGGTTTCTTTTATAAGGCCACTAATTATATTCACCTCCCAAAGAACCTATCCCCAAACTATCTTACTGGGCTTTGGTTTCAAACTATGGATTTGGAGGGAGTACAAACATTCAGTCCAAAGCTTACTAAAAATAAGCTTTAGTGAGTAGGCAAATTAACAAATGCAGAATCCACAAATAATGAGAATTGACTATAATTGGAGTAGCAAAACAAAATTAGAAAATGTGGCAAAAGCAACATTTGAAGAGAGGATAGTTGAGAATTTTCCAGCACTGGTGAAATATATGAATCCCTAAGTTTACAGATTTCTAATGCCTCAAGAAAAATAAATAGAAGTCCAAACACAAGGACATCCAAATAAAACTGTTAAGTGAAACATAAAGACAAATAAGTAAACTTAGATTTACCCAGAGGAAATAAAGATAAATTAGATTCAAAGGATTAGAAATTTTTAACTGAGAATTAATTTCTCAGCAGAAACATTGAAATTAAGAAGGTAATGGATACTCATATATTTATGAAATTAGGTAAGACACAACCTAGACATAGAACTCATGAAAATATTTTTCAAGAATACAAGAAATTAAAAACATTTCAAGCAGGACAAAGCAGTTAAGTCTGTCCATGGGTAAAACACTGTCCAGGGGGGAAAAATGGAAAAAAAAAAGTCTAAAACTAGACCTCTTTCTTACACCATACACAAAAATAAATTCAAAATGGATGAAAGACCTAAATGTGAGACAGGAAACAATCAACATCCTGGAGAAAAACACAGGCAGAACCTCTTTGAGATCAGCTGTAGGAATATCTTACTAGATAACATCCCTGAGGCAAAGGAAACAAAAACGAAAATGAACTACTGGGACTTTATCAAGATAAAACTCTTCTTCACAGTGAATGAAACAATCAACAAAACTAAAAAGCAACCTTCAAAATGGGAGATGATATTTGCAAATGACACATCTGATAAAGGGTTAGTATTCAAAACATATAGAGAACTTATAAAACTCAACACCCAAAAATGAATAATCCAGTTAAAAATGGGCAGAAGACATGAATAGATGTTTTTGCCAAAGAAGACATCCAGATGGCTAAAAGAAACATGAAAATATTCTCAGCATCACTCATCATTAGGGAAATACAAATCAAAACTACAATGAGATACCAACTCAGACCTGTCAGAAGGCTAAAATTATTAACACAGTAAACCACAGATATTGGCAAGGATGTGGAGAAAGAAACACTCACTCACACTGTTGGTGGGAATGCAAGTTGGTGCATCTGCTCTGGAAAACTGTATGAAGTTTCCTCAAAATGTTAAAAATAGAACTAACTTATGATCTAGAAATTGCATTACTAGGGATTTACCCAAAGGACACAAAAATACTGATTTGAAGGGATACATGCACCCTAATGTTTATAGCAGCATTATCAACAATAGTCAAATTATAAAAAGAACCCAAATGCCTATCTACAGATGAATGGATGAAGAAGGAATGGACTATTTTTCAACCATAAAAATAAGAATGAAATCCTGCCATTTGCAACAATGTGGATGGAACCAGAGTGTATTATGCTAAGTAAAATAAGTCAGAGAAAGACAAATAATATATGATTTCACTCATAGGTGGAATTTAGGAAACAAAACAGATGAATATAGGGGAAAAATAAGAAAGAGAGGCAAAGCACAAAATAGACTCTTAAATATAGGGAACAAATTGAGGGTTGCTAACTGGGATATAGGGGAATGGGTTCAATAGATTATGGGTATTAAGGAGGGCACTTGCAATGAGCGTTGGATATTGTATGTAAGTAATGAAACACTAAATTCTACTGAAACTAATATCATACTGTATGTTAACTAACTGGAATTTAAATAAAAAATTGAAAAAAAATAAAAAGAAAGAAAGAAACATTTTAAGGACATTTTAAAAAGCACTTATCATTGACAAGTGTGAACTACAGGAAAAACTGGAAGAAAATTAAGAACATTCTTCTAGCAGGAAAAAAAAATAAGTCAAGATGGAAGTTTGGAAATGTTGAAATGATTGAAGATTAAAATAAATAAAAATAAGTCAAGATGGAAGTTTGGAAATGTTGAAATGAATGAAGATTAATTGTTATAATAACAATGGGGATAAATATAATGAAGAGATAACTTTTTAAAAAATATTTTTATTTATTTGACAGAGGGAGAGATCACAAGTAGGCAGAGAGGCAGACAGAGAGAGAGGGGGAAGCAGGGTCCTGATGAGCAGAGAGCCCAATGCGGGGCTTGATCCCAGGACCCTGGGATCATTACGTGAGCTGAAGGCAGAGGCTTAACCCACTGAGTCACCCCAAAGAGATAACTTTTTAAATAAAAATAATGTCAAATGCACATGAGATATATTAGTATTAAATCACACCAAAAAGTATAGCATATATATTATAGGGAATAAAAATAGTTAAAATATTAGTTTATTATATAATTTGTTACGAAGAGAAGGTGTCAACTAATGCTAGATTTTATTACTTGAGGATACATAGAGTAATATTAGTATAAACTAAAAATATTAAGAGAGTAAATAACTTCTGAGTTAATGGTAGAAAATATAGAATAGTCATTTTAATAGAAGAAGAGACATGAGAGAGAAGAAACAGAACAGGTAGAGTAAGCAGAAATCATGTGCGATATAGAAGTTTTAAGTTCAATAAATCAGCAATAATAATAACTACAAATTGACTAAATAGTCTACCTAGAAGATAAAGATTACAAGACTGCTTTTTTAAAAAATGTGAATTCCAGATATATGCTATTTTGTTATTTTTAAGAAACATATCTAAAAATACATATGAAATAGGATGAAATTTAAAAAAATGGAAAACGTGATATGAAAGAAACTCTAAATAAAAAGAATGTAGCTATATTTCAGAAAAAAAATGTCTTTAGGGAGCAATCTTCATTCAAGATAAGAAGATGCTTAAGGATGGGATGAGTCAAGATGGTGGAGAAGTAGGCTGAGACATCAGGTAGCAGATCAGCTAGATAGTTTATCAAACCATTCTAAACACCTACAAATCCAACCGGAGATCAAAGAGAATAAGAGCAACAATTCTAGAAGCAGAAAATCGACCACTTTCTGAAAGGTAGGACCGGTGGAGAAGTCAATCCAAAGCGACAGGAAGATAGACTGTGGAGGGAGGGGCCGGCTCCTGGAAAGTGGGGGAGCAATGGATCACAAAATCAGGACATTTAAAAGTCTGCTCCACTGAGGGACATCACTCCAGAGGCTAAACCGGGGTGAAGCCCACATGGGGACAGAATGGCCTCAGGTCCCGCAGGGTCACAGAAGGATTGGGGGTGTCTGAGTGTCACAGAGCTTGCAGGTATTAGAGCGGGGAAACCGGCTACAGAGACGGAGCCAAGGAGTGAGCTCTCAGCTTGGGGTTACCTTGAACCATAAACTGTGGCACATCCACAAGATGCAGGGAGACCCCACCCTGGAAGAGCTCAGGGATCTGCGGGGTTCAGAGACTCCAGGCAGAGCTGTGTACCAGAGACAGAGACACTTGGTCACAGGCTGTGTGAGCTTGGAGCACAGCTGGAGGCCAGGGAGACTGGAGTGATTGAGTGCTTTTCTCTGAGAGCGCACTAAAGAGTGGAACCCCAAGCTCTTGGCTCCTTCAGGCCAGAGATTGGGAGGTCGCCGTTTTCATTCTCATCCTCCAGAACTCTATGGAAAGCATTCAGGGAACAAAAGCTCCCAAAAGCGAACCCCAGCAGATTATTTAGCCTGGCCCCGGGCAATGGCAGTGCAATTCCGCCTGGGGCAAAGACACTTAAGAATCACTACCACAGGACCCTCCCCCAGAAGATTAATGAGGAATCCAGCCAAGCCCAAGTTCACTTACCAAGGAGAACAGCGGAATTCCAGAGGAGGAGAAAGCAAAGCATGGAATTCATGGCTTTCTCCCCATGAATCTTTAGTCTTGCAAAATTAATTAATTAAAAAAATTTTTTTTCTTCTGCTAATTTTTTTTAACTTTTTTTTTAAAATTTGTTAGAGAGAGAGAGAGAGAGAGAAAGAGAGAGCGAGCACAGGCAGAGAGGCAGGCAGAGGCAGAGGGAGAAGCAGGCTCCCTGCCGAGCAAGGAGCCCGATGTGGGACTCGATCCCATGACGCTGGGATCATGACCTGAGCTGAAGGCAGCCACTTAACCAACTGAGCCACCCAGGCGTCCCGATTTTTTTTTAACTTTTAACCTTTCCTCTTTTAACGCTTTTTAGCTAGTTTATCTTAATACCTTTTATTAAAAAAATCTTTTTTGAACCTTCATTGTATCTAACTTTATTTTTGTATACACATAGGGTTTTTTCTTCTAATAACAACTTCTCTTAATAGATCAAAATACACCCTAAATCTAACACCGGGCTTGATCTAGTCTCTAGCCCAAGCAAATTCTCCCCACTTTCTTCTTCTTTATTCTCCCAGCCAACTTACCTTATCAACCTCTGTGTTAGTAATATAAATTTTTTTTTTATCTCTATAGTCATATTCCATCCCTTCATTGTGCTTATCCTTATATATGTTTTTCATTCATTAAAGTTTTGGGAGGTGGTTTCTGCTAAGAGACCAAAATACTCCCCAAATTAGGTGGGTTACCCTGTTCTAGTCACCACTCTAATATATATACATATTTTCTTTTTTATATATTTCTTTATTTGCTTTATTTTTTAATTTTTTTTTCTGAATTTCTTTTTACCCCCTCTCTCCTCCCATGATTTGAGCTCTCCTCTGATTTGGTTAAAGCACATTTTCCTGGGGTCTTTGCCACCCTTTTAGTATTTAATTTGCTCCATCATATATTCTTATTTGGACAAAATGAGAAGGGAGAAAAGCTCACCACAAAAAAAGAGAACAAGAGGCAGTACCGAAGGCTAGGGACCTAATCAAAGAGACATTGGTAATATGTCAGATCTAGAGTTCAGAATGATGATTTTCAAGGTTCTAGCTGGGCTCAAAAAAGGCATGGAAGATATTAGAGAAACCCTGTCAGGAGAAATAAAAGCCCTTTCTGGAGAAATAAAAGAACTAAAATCTAACCAAGTTGAAATAAAAAAAGCTATTAATGAGGTGAAATAAAAAATGGAGGCTCTTACTTCTAGGATAAATGAGGCAGAAGAAAGAATTAGTGATATAGAAGACCAAAAGACAGAGAATAAAGAAGCTGAGCAAAAGAGAGACAAACAACTACTAGACCACGAGGGGAGAATTCGAGAAATAAGTGATACTATAACATGAAACAACATTAAAAGAATTGGGATTCCAGAAGAAGAAGAAAGAGAGAGCGGAAAAGAAGGTATATTGGAAAGAATTATTGTAGAGAATTTCCCTAATATGGCAAAGGAAACAAGCATCAAATTCCAGGAGGTGCAGGGAATCCCTCTCAAAATCAAAAAGAATAGGTCCACACCCAGGCATCTAATAGTAAAATTTACAAGTCCTAGAGACAAAGAAAATCCTGAAAGCAGCCTGGGACAAGAAGTCTGTAACATACAATGATAAAAATATTAGAGTGGTGTTGGGAGGTAGGAAAAGAATAAATGGAACAAGATGGGATCGGGAGGGAGACAAACCAAAAGAGACTCTTAATGTCACAAATCAAACTGAGGGGGGCCGGGGGGAGGGGTGGAGGGAGAGGGTGGTAGGCTTATGGACATTGGGGAGGGTATGTGCTCTGGTGAGTGCTGTGAAGAGTGTATACCTGGCGATTCACAGACCTGTACCCCTGGGGCTAAGAATACATTATACTTTTATAAAAGAATAAAAAAAATAAAAAAAAGATGCTTCAGAATAATCGAATTTTTCAATTCACCAGGAAGACACAGCAATTTTAAATGAGTATGCACCTGCTGGTCTTGTCTCATTTTTATACAACAAAAATGCACAAAACTATAAGGACAAATAGACAAAACATGAGTATACAATTAAAAAAAAAATAGTTCTCTCAGTAAGTACTTGAAAAAACTGCAAAAATATACTAAATATTTTTTAAAAACTCAAGGAGTAAATTTATTCTAGTAAACATATGCAAAATATGGTACCAACTGTGGGAGAATGTACCAAAACTTAAAATAATTGACTATTAATATCATGTTCTCTGGCCAAAGTTCAATTATTCTAGAAAAAGTAACAAAAACATATTGTAAAATATCCATATATTCAAAATAACTTATAGAACAAAGCAAAAATTAACATTGACAACAGAAAACAATTAAATAATGATACCAAAAATATTACATATCACAATTATGACATTCAGGTGAGGTATAGAAAAAAAAATACATCCTTCAGTGTGCATATCCAAAAACAAGAGAGGTAGAAAATCAATAAATATTTATTTCATTAATGTATAAAAGAACAATAAAAGCAGTGCAAAGTACATAGAAAAAATGATTATCAGAAGTTAATGAAATAGAAGACAGAATAAAGAGGATTAGCAAAATGATACATTTGCCTTTGTGAGACTGATTATTCTGATTATTTAAAAAAAGAATAGGGTGCCTGGGTGGCTTAATGGGTTAAAGCCTCTGCCTTCGGCTCAGGTCATGATCCCAGGGTCCTGAAATTAAGCCCCACATCAGGCTTTCTGCTGGGCAGGGAGCCTGCTTCCCTTCCTCTCTCTGCCTTCCTCTCTGCCTGCTTGTGATCTCTATCAAATAAATAAAAATAAAATTAAAAAAAAGAATATAGTATAAAGAATGTAAGGGTCATTATTAAAGATTATAATAGTATTTAAGTGATAAGACATTATAATCTTATGTGATTAAAATTTAAACTAGAGATAAAATGCATATATTCCTTAAAAAATACTATGTCCTATCTGTTGCGAGAGAATATAAGAAAATATAACACAATTTTTGACATTTAATTATATAAATATTTATAGAAAAGCATTGAAGGAACCTAAACTATATTCATAAAAAGGGAATTCAGTAATGAAAAAAAGTTAGTTCTTTCAAAACTGTTGTGTAGATTTTAAATGACTTAAAAATTCTACCAGGGATTATCATGTTTAAAAACATAGAACTTTAAAAATATGTTGTTTTGGGGTATATTTTTTTTGTGATAAAACTATAAAGAAAAGAAAGGAATAATCCAGAACAGTGGTTCTCTTTGGGTGACAGAGGAGGCTATGATTAATGAAAAGCATAGAGGGGCTTCAAAGAAACTGGCAATGTTCTATTTCCAGTTGATTTGTATTAACCACATATTCAATTTTTAAATTATTGCTTTAAAATTGTACATGCATGTTCTATACATTTTGTATGTGAACTTTTGATATTTAACACCTTAAACAAATGAATAAACCATAGAACTATAATTATAAAAATGTAAAACATGTAAGATCTTTATGCAAATATATGTACACATAACAACATAAATGTAGATATCCTGGATGAAACTGAGCTCTAACATTTTTCGTTCATATCTTGACTATCATAAGTGAAATATATTCACTTAAAAACTGTAGCAACTTTTCATCTATTGAGAGTTGTAGGGCTGGATTTTTCTTTGAGGCACACTGTCTCTTTTGGGGTAGATGCCCTTAAGTATGAAATTTTGGGTTATGAGATAAGCAGATTTCCACCAAATATTCTTAGAAAAGACCTAAGTGCAATGAAGAAAATGATTGCAGAATCATCAATGATTTAGTGTCCAAAATAATTTAATAATAGAAGTTCAATTCAAGTTAGAATTAGATTTTCTATGTCTCTGCATTATTGTGCTCATTAAGGAAAATACTAGAAAGATATTGCACTTATTTTTTATGCTTCATAAAAATTTTAATAATTATAGCAAAAAAATAACGTTGAGTGTCTTTCTATGACACTAAAATTTAAATTTAGATTAAAGATCTGTGAAGTCTGTTAAAAGATATTAAGTCATATTTTAATCTAATTTCTGCCCTTTTTTTCCCAAAGAGAAGATGATTTCCAAGTACAAAGGTATTTCAAAATAGATTCTACCACACACTTATGTTTATTAAAAAGAATATATTGATCTGTTTATCCTTTATTTGCAGATTAAAGATGAACTGAAGTTTTGACCACTTGAAGGATTTATCCCAATTATTAGAGAAAATCTGTACAGACTCTTAGTTTGGCAGATTTTGCAAAATAATCTGTGGTCTTACCCACTGTGCATTCTTTTTAGTCATCATCTCAGGTTGATGGAATCATGCAATATATTTGTTATCTTCTTTTTATTTTTGGTGCATTTTTCTAAACCTTCATGAAGATTGTAGTACTATGGATGCAAGAAAAAAAAATACATCATCTCTTTGGCTCATATAGATCTTGCAGTCAGAAGACTGACTTTTTTCAGAAAGATTGTTATTAAGGAAGATTAGTACAAGAGATTTTGTTAACCAAAATGCAGAACATTTTCCCCATTAATGTAATTATATGCTTATATTTGTATTATCAGCTAGGTTTTTAAGCAGACTTCAGTAGAATAACATATAACTGAAAGAATTTGCCTCCTACTTAACTAAGAAAATTGAAGACACTCAAAATTAGTCACTGCAACTTCCTATCATTCCATCTTGAAATTTCTCTGCAATATCACCTATTTCTTTTTATCTTTAGACTGCGGGAGAATTTCATTCCTTCTGTTATCTAAATTCTCTCATATATTTTCAAAAAATGTCTCTCCCATAATTCCTATCACTTTATTTATATGGATGCCTAGGTCTTCTGTATTACTTTTTTTTAAGATTTTATTTATTTATTTGACAGAGATCACAAGTAGGCTGAGAGGCAGGCAGAGAAGCAGGCAGAGAGTGAGGAGGAAGCAGGCTCCCCGCTGAGCAAAGAGCCTAATTCGGGGCTTGATCCCAGGACCCTGAGATCTGACCTGAGACGAAGGCAGAGGCTTTAACTCACTGAGCAACCCAGGGGCCCCGTCTTCTGTATTCTTGAAAAGAAAATTCCCTTGGGGCACCAGGGTGGATCAATGTTTAAGCATCTGCCTTCAGCTCAGGTCATGATCCCAGGATCCCAGCATCACACCCCTCATTGAGCCCCACATGGAGCCCCACATTGAGCCCCTCATTGGGCTCTCTGCTTGGCCAGAAGCCTGCTTCTCCCTGTCCCACTCTCCCTGCCTGTGTTCTCTCTCTCTCACTGTGTCTCTCTCTGTCAAATAAATAAATGAAATCTTAAAAATAAAAAAAAGAAAATTCCCTAAATCCATTCCACAATCTTTATAACACCTCTCAAATTCTCCCAACTAACTCATTCTTTCCACTTACTGAAAAATTGGTCTCTATTAGAATTTTAGTCCTTTGCAACTTAGAATCTACCATAACATTGTCTTTTTAGCTACTTGCACAAACATATTCAAAGAAATACTAATTATAAAAGTGGAAGATTGGCACCTTTTCCTGAATCATACTCTGTCATCCTTTAGGACTAAGACTCCAGGCAATGGAGATATTATGGTAAGAACACAACCCCCTAGGCAAGAGCTTCCCATAGGTTAAATTTTCAAAGTACATAACTTTAGTAAAAGATAACTACCACGAAAGAAAAGTGAATTGGGGGAAATCGGAGAGGGAGACAAAACATGAGAGATTGTAGACTCTGAGAAACAAACGGAGGGGGTGGTGGGGGAGCCTGGTGGTGGGTATTAAGGAGGACATGTATTGCATGGAGCACTGGGTGTGGTGTATAAACAATGAATCTTAGAACACTGAAAAATAAAATAAAATTTTAAAAAAACGACTACCAGGGCGCCTGGGTGGCTCAGTGGGTTAAGCCTCTGACTTTGGCTCAGGTCATGATCTCAGGGTCCTGGAATCAAGTACTGCATCAGGCTCTCTGCTCAGCAGAGCTCCCCCCCACTCCACCTGCTTACTTCTCTGTCTACTTGTGATCTCTCTCTCTCTCTCTGTGTGTGTGTCAAATAAATAAAATCTTTGCAGAAATGTCTGTTCATGTCCTCTGCCCATTTCTTGATTGGATTATTTGTTCTTTGGGTGTTGAGTTTGCTAAGCTCTTTGTAGATTTTGGATACTAGCCCTTTATCTGATACGTCATTTGCAAATATCTTTTCCCACTCTGTCAGTTGTCTTTTGGTTTTGTTGACTGTTTCCTTTGCTGTGCAAAAGCTTTTGATCTTGGTGAAGTCCCAGTAGTTCATTTTTTCCCTTGCTTCCCTTGCCTTTGGCATTGTTCCTAGGAAGAAGTTGCTGCGGTTGAGGTTGAAGAGGTTGCTGCCTGTGTTCTCCTCAAGGATTTTGATGGATTCCTTTCTCACGTTGAGGTCCTTCATCCATTTTGAGTCTAAGATGGCCAACAGACACATGAAAAAGTGCTCCACATCACTGGGCATCAGGGAAATACAAATCAAAACCACAATGAGATACCACCTCACACCAGCCAGAATGGCTAAAATGAACAAGTCAGGAAATGACAGATGCTGGCGAGGATGTGGAGAAAAGGGAATCCTCCTACACTGTTGGTGGGAATGCAAGTTGGTGCAACCACTCTGGAAAACAGCATGGAGGTTCCTCAAAAAATTGAAAATAGAGCTACCTTATGACCCAGCAATTGCACTACTGGGTATTTACCCTAAAGATACAAACGTAGTGATCCAAAGGGGCACGTGTACCCGAATGTTTATAGCAGCAATGTCCACAATAGCCAAGTTATGGAAAGAACCTAGATGTCCATCAACAGATGAATGGATAAAGAAGAGGTGGTATATATATACAATGGAATACTATGCAGCCATCAAAAGAAATGAAATCTTACCATTTGCGACGACATGGATGGAACTAGAGCATATTATGCTTAGCGCAATAAGTCAACTGGAGAAAGACAACTATCACATGCTCTCCCTGATATGAGGAAGTGGAGATGCAATGGGGGTGGGAGTTAAGGTGGTAGGAAAAGATAAAATGAAACAAGATGGGATTGGGAGGGAGACAAACCAAAAGAGACTCTTAATGTCATAAAACAAACTGAGGGGGGTGGGGGGAAGAGGGGTTGGGTGAGGGTGGTGGGGTTACATTATATGTTTAAATAAAGCTTAAATAAAAAAATAAATTAAAAAAATCTTAAAAAAAATGACTACCTGGAACCTGGACACAAAGACAGGGAGAAACATTATTTTTAAGGAAATACCTGGAGCTTGTCATCATTCTTTGGTTTCCTGGTTATAAGTGATAAATGCAGCATTAAAGTAATACAAAGTTCTTAGCTCAGTATGCAAAGCCCTTGTTGATCAGCTCACTGTCTAGCTAAAGAAGTTATTTACTCTCATATTCCCACACTCCAGTGTTTTCTAAGTGTCCTTAATGCACCAAGCCTTTCTCCATTTCCTTGTCCCTCTTCCCATTGATCTCTCTGCCCTAATAGTCTCATTAACCCCAGTCCTATAATATTGTTTCATTTAGTTAACTCCTGCCTTTTCATATTTTGTTAAAGCAACATCAATACAAACTCTTGATATGATCTTGAAGCCCCTCTTTTGGCTCCCATGACTCCTTGCAAATTTGTAGCACTTAACAAAATTGTTTATTTCCTACACTAAGCTATACATTTACTGAGGACAGTAACCACATCTTGCTTGATTCAATATCTTTAGTGCCTAGCAAAATGATTAATTCTCAATGGGTACTCAATAAGTATTTTTTTGAGATAATATTTGTCATTTTTTCTTCGTAGAGATCACTGACAAAAGGAAATCCCACAGTCTTCTCTGAATCTACAAATATCTTTATAAATGTACTCATGACACAATTTTTTCTTTACAAAAAGCCTTATTTTTTTGTTTTGTTTTGCTTTTACATTGACATCTGATTTCATTCTTCCTGCTAAGATTATCAAATTTCTCTTTGTGCAACCACTTCCTTTCCTAACCCCTTGGTAATAAGAGTGGGTTTATGACTTGTTTGCAAATCAGACAATCTGAACATTCCTCTCTCTTAGACATAAATAATTAATTCATGGACTTTTGACCCAATTGAATCTACTGAGATTCAAATACATGTTTGACAGAATGTTGGAAAGGAAGCATGGACTTTTTCCCACTGGGTTTCTATCTTGGAATTTATAGAATGGGAACTGCTGGTAGATATCTTATTAATCTATTTGTAGACTGAGGAGAAAGTCAGCTTGGAAGAAAAAAGAGCAAAAAGATGTAGAAAAACCCTATCAAGAAACTAATTTTAGTCTCTGGATCAAGTTATAATTTAGCTGAACAGTTAAGTTTTATGTGAACCAATACATGTATTTGATTTTTTACTAGAGACAATTTGAATTGGATTTTTTATCACTTGTAACTGAAAGTTTCTCAACTATAGTTAATATCTCTGTGTGTGTAAAAATACACCCTCATGTTGCTCTCCTATAAACACCCTGTAAGACTTAATATCTATAGGCTTTCTTTGTTCAAAAAAACCACTCATGATTGGCTTCATATTTATCTGTTTAGGCTTATATTTTTCTGTCTTCTCCTTTTCCTCTCGATGTCAGCTATGCTGAGCTATTTACCGTCTCCCTATTAGCCATTTATTTATTTTTAAATTTTTATATATTTTTGACATATAAGAGTTTCAACCTTTTGGGCACAAGTTGTTTATTAAATGAAATATTTAAACTTGTCCTGGTAAGGCTTCTACAAGAAAAATTAAGAGTAAACACACACACACACACACACACACACACACACACAAAAAAAGCTTTCAACAAGTATTTTGAATTAGCCATTTATTTTTAGAAGCTAGTTTCATGAGTTTATATTGTTCAGACTACTCTTTTTTTTTTTTTTAAGATTTTATTTATTTATTTGTCAGATAGAGAGAGTACAGGAGCGAGCACAGGCAGACAGAGTGGCAGGCAGAGGCAGAGGGAGAAGCAGGCTCACCGCTGAGCAAGGCAAGGAGCCTGATGTGGGACTTGATCCCAGGATGCTGGGATCATGACCTGAGCCAAAGGCAGCCGCTTAACCAACTGAGCCACCCAGGCGTTCCCCAGACTACTCTAATAATATATCATGCTGTATATAATTTAGTATATAGAACTTTTTACATTTCTATTTTATTTGCTAGACTGCAAGTTATTTGGGAATGACAATTCTCTCTTAGTAAATGTTAAATCAAGAAAACAGGCAAGGAAAGTAAGGTTTTTTAGTCAAAAGGTCTTCCTTTCTCTTCTTTCTCTTCCACTCCCTCTCTCCCTTCCTTGCCTCTCTCTCAAAAACAAACAACAAGTGTTTTGTTTTGTTTTTTCATTTAATTGAGGTATAGAGTATACAAGTTCATGAGTTTGGCTTACATACACACTTATGAAACCATCCACAAATTCAAAATAATGACTAACACTCACTAAGGATTTCTTATGTCCCTTTGTAATATAACCCTTCACCAACTTCCCAACCACCCCTGTCCATAAGCAACTATCTCAATTCTGTCATTACAGAATTGTTTGCATTTTCCAGAATTTTTATAAATTGAATTATATACTAGAGCTCTTTTGGCCTTCTTTAGTTCAGGATAATTATTTTTTTTTATCATCCATGCTGTTGGATGTATCAGCATTTTATTTCTAGCACAATTTGTTTATTCATTTACTGTTGAGGAATTTTTATTACAAATAAAATTGATAAGTTTATGTTTTGAGAAATTTCCAGTTGTTGTTTTATTTTTTTTAAGATTTTATTTATTTGACAGACAGATCACAAGTAGGCAGAGAGGCAGAGAGAGAGGAGGAAGCAGGCCCCCTGCTGAGCAGAGAGCTAGATGCGGGGCTTGATCCCAGGATCCTGGGATCATGACTGAGCTGAAGGCAGAGGCTTTAACCCACTGAGCCACCCAGGCACCCTTCCAGTGTTTTTTAAGGTGACTTAAGTATGTTAAACCAAACAGCAGTGTAAGAGAATTCAATTGCTCTACATCTACATCATTGCTAACATTTCGTTGATTATATATATATATATATATATATATATATATATATATATATATATAATTAGAAGTTTCCATCATGAATCACTGTTAACTTTTGTCAAAAGATTCATCTGTTTTTATTGAGGTGATCATGTGTAATTGCTTTTATCTAGTTTATATCATGAATATCATTGATTTATTTTTAATGTTAAGCTAGCCTTGAATTATTGGGATGAAATTCAATTGGTCAGGATATATTATTTTATCAAGAGTTTTTGAATTCTATTTGCTAAACTTTTGTTAAGTTTTGCATTTATGTTCATCAAGGCTATTACTACATAGTTTATGTGGAGTGTTTTGGGGCTCACCTTATAGATAAGAAGTGTTTTTTTCCTTCAATTTTGGGGGAAAGTTTATGAAATATTGATATTATATTTTCCCCAGAATTTGTAGTATAATTCAGTAGTGAAGTTATTTGAGGATTTTTCTTAAAAGGTGTTAAACTAAAATTGTAATTTTACTAATAGATACAAGGTTATTCAGGTTATGTATTTCTTTTTCTGTGAGCTTTGGTAGTTTATGCCTTTTCATTATTTGTCCATGTCATCTTAGCTGTTTAATTTATTATATTGTTTATATTTTTATTTCCTTATTAGTTTATTATCATTTTGTCCTGTAAAATTTTTAGTTAATCACTTCTCTTACTCTTCATATAGGCCGCTTGTGTCTATTTCTTTCTGTCTGGATAGTGATTTATCAATTTCATTGATCTTCTCAAAGTATCAGTTTTTGGTTTCAGTGAGATTTTTTCTATTATTTTCCTATTTTTGTCTCATTTATTGTTGTTTTATTTACTTTATTATTTTTCTGTTCAATTTGGTCTTATTCTTTTTCTAGTTTTTTTTAAGATGGAATTTGATGTTATTGATTTGAGATGTTTCTTTTCTAATATAGACATTTATTGCTATAAATATTTATCTAAGCACTGTCTTATTTGTATTCCTCAGACTTCTATATATTTTGTTATTTTTGGTATTTTGTTCAAAATTCTTTCTAATTTTACTTTTGATTTTTTGATCCACATTATTTAAATATCTGTTAGTTTAAAAAAAGGGTGCATTTTTTATCTATCATTCTGTTTTGACCTTTTATTTACTCTCTTGATAGTATAGTTTGTATGATTTGATTAGTACTGCATTTATAAAATTTATTTTATTTTCAATCTTATTAAGTATTCTATGTGAATTAAAAAATATATATGTATTCTACCATTATTTAAAAAAATTTTTTTTAAAGATTTTATTTATTTGACAGAGAGAGAGACTCAGCGAGAGAGGGAATACAAGCAGGGGGAGTGGGAGATGGAGAAACAGGCTTCCCTCTGACCAGGGAGCCTGATGCAGGGCTGGATCCCAGGACACTGGGATCATGACCTGAGCCGAAGGCAGATGGTTAACAACTGAGCCACCCAGTCATCCCTCTACTATTATTGATTGACATGTTTTATAAATATGAATTAAGTCAAGACAGTAGTGTTTTTCAAGTCTTTTGTGGTCTTTCTAAATTCTGTTAGCTTGTTCTATAAAATACTGAAAATTTTAAAATCTTCTACTATAATTGTGGATTTTTTCTATTTTCCTTTCAGTTTTACCAGATTTACCATTTTTTAAAATCTTTCTTTTTGGATGCCTAAATGTTTAGCATTGCTATATTCTCTTGATTAATTGCTCCATTCAAACTTATCAAATACTTGTTTATGCCCATAAGGATATTCTTTACTCTGATATATAGTTTGTTTAATATTTATATAGGCAGTAGTGATTAGCACTAATATGGTTAACTTTTCCATCCTTTTATTTTTAACTTATATTCTCTTTACACTTGAAATTATTTTCTTATAGGCAGATTACAGTCTCTATTATTTAATTGTAGTGTTTAGGCCACATATATTTAATGTGATTATTAGTATGGTTGAAATTTTACCATTTTGCTATTTGTTATTTGTCCTCTTTGATGTGTCACACTGTTTAGAGAAACTGCTGACTGACTAAATTTTACTGGAGATGAATAGAAAAAAAAAAAAATACACGCTCTAAAGGGCACCCAGGTGGCTCAATAGGTTGAGCCTCAGACTCTTGATTTTGTCTCAGGTCATGATCTTGGGGTCATGAGATCAAGTCCCATGTTGGGATCTGCACTTACTGTGGAGCCTGCTTAAAATTCTCTCTCTCTCCTTCTGCCTCTCATCCACCAAAAAACCCCTCCAAGACATGTTGTTTTCAAATGTTGATGATAACTTTAAAATAAATTTTCACCTGCTCTGTAAGCCTATAGTATTTTTTTCTGAAGTTCCTTAAAACTGATGATAATGTTGTCAGTTTTCAAGGTGTTTCAAACATGTAATATAATGTTAATGAGAGTTTGTGATATTTCATTTCTGATGATTAATAGAACTAAAATAAAAATAGTAATGGTCACTGAAAAGGGTCTAGTTTTAGTTTTCTGGACAAGGATGTAAAGGGCTTATATTATTTGACATGCTTTTGTACCCATAGTTATTTATATTGATATGACTGCATTATGGGCACTTGTTTTCCTTCATATAAACCACAAATTAGGATTTATAATAGAAGCTCTCAAATCAGTGACTCTTACTAACTCTGAAATAGAAAAATCAGAACAGCCCAGGCAAATGGTTAATGGAGTAAATGTCCCTGTTATCAGACCATACTTATTAGCTATCATTATTATTTTGGATTACATCAAGTGGCCAAGATAAAATATGTTCACTGAAAGTGCCTAATTTAACTAGATTGTCTTTATTAACAAGGCCCTATTAAGTGGTTTCAGCTGTAATAGCATTTGAGTTCCATTAGGCTTTGAAGTGATTTAGAAATTCAAATTATTTTTAAAAATTAGATGTCAGGGTAGTGGATAATTAGGAAATACTAGGTTGAAGTTGCAAATTTGTACTGAGTAGTGGAATTGAACAGAAACACTGGGTGTTGTTGAAGTACAAACATGGAGCTGAGAAAACAGTTCTAAAGCCACTTGTTTTTTGGCATGTGCAATAGAAATATTTAAATATTTAAAAATATTATGTTCCTTTTAGTAAGATATAAATACAACAATTAAGCTAATTTTGTTCTTTTTAAAGGCTGGAAATATGATAGGTATTTTACTTGTATGCCAACATATGGAAGCTGTTACTTTCAATAAACAATATTAGCACTAAATTTTTAAAATGATGCCTGATCTAAAAAGGAAAAAAAATGCATAAATAAAATATCAGACGTACTCATTGATAAAGACAATTATGTGAGGTGGTGGACGTGTTCATTAACTAGTTAGGAGGAATACTAATGATGTACACATGTAGCAAAACACCACAATGTACATTTTAATTATCTTACAATTCAATATGTCAATTACACCCCAATAAAAATGAATTTTTAAAAAAGAAAAGGAAAGGAAAAAAGAAAAAAAATAAGATATTTGCTTTTAAGTCTTCTATTCTACACTATTCATGAAACAAGGAAAGAGAAATAAGTAAAAGCCATTCAGATTGGTTAAAAGGAGTAAAATTACCTTTATTCTCAGGAATTCATCTATATAAAAATCCTAGGGAATGAGCAAAAAGCAAAGCAGAAAAACAACAAAGAACCCTGCTTAAAAAGACAAGTATTTTTGTATTACTAGTAGTATAAATTAATAATTTTACAGGATAAAATATCAACATATAAAAAATAAATTGTTTAATATACTAGCAGTGTATTCTTAAAAACTTAAATAATTTAATAAAATTACTCTGCATCAAAAATATGAAATACTTTAAAATAAATATGATAAAATTGCAAACTTATACATTGAAAACTGCAAAATATTTCTTGGAGAAATGAAAGAATATCTAAATAAATAGAGATGCATACCACATTTATGGATCAGAATATTCAATATTGTTCAACTGCCAATTTTCTCTAAATTAATGTTTAGACTCATAGCAGTCTAAATCAAGATCCCATTAGGTATTTTTATAGAAATTGACAACCTGATTCTAATATTTATTTATAAATATAAGGATCTAGAATAGCTAAAACAACTTTGAATAAAAAACAAAGGAAGAAGACTTAATTTACCTGATTTCAAGATTCATCATAAAGGTGATCAAACTTCAGAAATAGTTACCTAG
Organism: Taxidea taxus jeffersonii; assembly: GCA_003697995.1. NCBI lineage: Eukaryota > Metazoa > Chordata > Mammalia > Carnivora > Mustelidae > Taxidea > Taxidea taxus. The sequence continues at coordinate 128,840 of ML104036.1, read as the reverse complement.
TATTCGATCCAATCCAGAGGTGTCTATACAAATTGCTTATGCAATCCATATCTATATCTCAAGCAAAAGCCACTTTTTCGCTAATTACCATAACAAGTGTCAGAAATGAACTTTCAATTATTTGTGAAATGAATGGGATCCCACACATGAGTATGATTAAAATAGCTAGAGACACTCACCACACTGCATGAAAGGAAAAAATAATTCTGCTAGGCAAAGAGCATGTGTCTTTAAGGATGATATTCCGAACTAAATTCCCAGTTTTCTTTGGCTGCAAATGTGGAAGATGCTGCATACCTGATGTCAACTATAAATGTAATAAAATCTTCCTTTGAGAACATTGGATAGTTTATCATAAATCATTTATGCAAGGTAGTGGTCAGAACAACTAAAATGGTCAAAAGCCAACTTCCTCTGGTATATAGAATAAGATATATTATTATTTCCTTATATGTTGTTTTTTCTTTAAACTCACTTGCTAATATTGTTTGAATGTTTCTATGGTAAAAATAAGTGTGGCAAACTTTGGTCTGAAATGTATTTTTTAATTAACATATAATGTATTATTTGTTTCAGGGGTACAGGTCTGTGAATCACCAGTATTACACAATTCACAGTGCTCACCATAGCACATAACCTCCCCAATGTCCATCCCCCAGTCACCCCATCCCTCCACCCCCCTCCCCTCCAGCAACCTTCAGTTTGTTTACTGATATTAAGAGTTTCTAATGGCCTGTCTCCCTCCCCTATCCCATCTTGTTTCCTGAAATATATTTTAATTATAATTTAACAGTAAGATTTTAGTAGGGTGTGAGCAAACTTTATCTGCCTTAATTTTTTCATTGACAACAATACCTTACCCAAAAAGCCCAAGAATTGCGTTTGACCCAATTGGTCCTCAAGCAAGTAAATATCAACTTTTAAAACATTCTAATATATTGGGATCCTCAGCAGTGTTTGTATTCAAATTATGCAAGTTTCATCACCTCCACTTAATGTTTCCAGACAGCTATTCATTTCGAAACTTCTAATTTCTTGCATATTTATCCACACAGAAAAGCCCTGATATAGCAAGGTATCTTCATTATTATTATTGTCATTATTATATTATTTTTTAAACATTGTCAGGCATAACAGAAAAAAATACAAAAGAAAACTTTCAAGATAAAGTTGTAAGCATCTTCTGTTTTCTATAAGTGGATCTTTAACTTTGAAACTCATTGAGTGTCTGTTTTTGAGATATCACTGAAGTGTGTCTGAAATTTAAATATTAATGAAGAATATCTTTAAGAAATGGAGTTCTGGGGGTTCCTGGGTGGTTCAGTGGGTTAAACCTCGGCCTTTGGCTCAGGTCATCATCTCAGGGTCCTGGGATTGAACCCTGCCTTGGGGTTTCTGCTCAGCAGGCAACCTGCTTCCCCCCTCTCTCTGCCTGCCTCTCTGCCTACTTGTGATCTCTCTCTCTCTGTCAAATAAGTAAATAAAAATCTAAAAAAAAAAAAAAAAAGAAACGGAGTTCTGTTTAGTAACAGAAATTGTTTGCATATTTTTAAGCAAGACTCCCTTTGTAGATTACATTCCTGTTATATACATGTGTTCTTAAATGTGGAATCACACCTCCCCTCCCCACACCAGTCATGATTGTGTATGATCACATGCTATTTAGTGTCCTGTGTGTCATTACTTGGGCCATCATATGGAGGGGCTAGCAGAAGATGTAGAGTCTTACCTTCTCCTCACCTGATACCTGGAGGAAACTGAATAGAAGCAGAACAGAGCTTGATGCAGCACAATATGGACTATACTGTTGAGTCTCATATGTGAAGTTATTTCATATCAAACATAACCCACCCTTTACAAACTTTTGAGATTGGACTTTGAATTTTTAATTTCCTTTTAAAACCATACTCTTGAGGCTGGGAAATGGTATTTACTGTCTCCTGACAATTATGTTGGGATCAAAAACAAATCCTCTAGTACTAGGGCATTAGTATTTGGATAATAGGACTATGTTCCTGGGAAGTGTAAAGAGTTTTCTCTTTCTCTAAACCTTAGCATGCCTGGTTCTCGAACTTTAACAGGAGGAGGGAATATCCAGACCTTTCCTCACTATGAATGGGGATGCTGACCTGATGGGATTGTTTTCCTTCTACTACAGTGAAGTGAGCCAGGAGCTGGGTTATAAATTGCATACTTTTGGAAAATGCTGTAGAAGGGATTAGGTCTTTGAACTCTTAAGGAAGTCCTATTGAATGTGACATTTAAAAATATCTGTGTTATAATTCACTTGTGTTTTTTTTTTCTAATCTTCTGGTGAAATGTGTGGTATTGAAAGAAGCTGAGGGTCAGGTCTGTTTCCATGGTTGGAAATTAAGTGCCAGAGGGAAGATCAGGATCAGATTGAGAGAAGTCATGCCCTGAGACTGCAGGAGGTGACTGCAAAAGAAAGGAGCATAGCTTACAGCATACTGATGGCAAGCAACACTTGAGCATGTGAGACAGTATGGGACAGCTTATGTGCTTTCACTCTAATATCAGGAAGCTTTATTTACACACAGATTTTCTCATCTCACTATCAAGTTTTAAAAAGCTCTTATTTAACAATATCTTGTTAGGCCTTTATCCTAAAGAAATAATGGAAAAATGAAAAAAGGCTCTATGCTTAAAATGTTTGCTTTAATATTGATTATAATTGTGAATAGTAGAAGAAATCAAACTGTCCAATAATGGGAAATTAGGAATGAACTTACTTGATATATGATTCACTGGGTAGAAAACAAAAACACTATAGTCCGAGATAAAAAAATATTTTGTAAGTTAGGAATTTTTATTTTTGAAAGGAGAGTTTGTTAAAACAAGTTCAACTTTCTATGGCCAGAGAATGTGTGTTCATCCTGCAATTGACATCTGTAGGAATTGTGCCTCCTTCAAGAGGGCAGCGGTCTCCTCTGGGTCCTTATCTTGATGAAAGCCTATTCAGGGCCTTTGAGGTCTCTTTTAATACTGCATTTTTCCTCCAGTGTCCTCACTCTGTTGGTGCAGAGAAGGAAGAGCTATATGAATACTTTAATGTATATTTTTTTCCATTTTATTACATTATTTCATCTGCTGTTTTCCAAATAGCCAATAGGTAAACAGGCAAATATCTTCTGATTGGTTAAATGTTACTTTACTGTATAATGATAATATCAGTTTTGATGTCACCTTCAAGGAAGAACATATTTATGCCCAAATGTTTATATTTGACACTGGCCCAATGCAGTATTATAAAGTAGAGGGCATGTATCTTCAGGAATTTTAAGCCTGTCAGTTCTTTTTTCTTCTTCCTATTTCTAGCCCTTCCCTGTGGTGCCCTTCATTTCTCTTTCCTTACTCTCTTGGTCAGTGTCTACTCTCAGGAGAAGACCTGTAGAAAAAAAAAGTTTCAAAGTATGTTAGGAATTAACTCTTTCTGGAAGCTAAACATTTCAAAAAGGACACAAGCCTTAACTTTTGGTAAAAGTTTGACCACTGTCAATATGCCAAATAGATTTGGCCTGGAGGGTAATAAGTAACATTAGGAGAATTAGGCCAGGGCTTAAAATTGAGGAGCATCCTTCTTGAAGGAAAAAAGAAAGATTTATTTTATCAGTCAGTTTACTCTGGTCTCTTCCTACTACAGGGATGGTACTGGTTGGTAGTAAGAGCAAATGAAGCAAACACACAAAGCTAACTGAGAAAATGTGGTTGTTTAATTAAAAAAAAATAAACTGGTGAAAGCAAGAAAGTGATAGAACATAATGACATAATTTGAAATAATGAAATAATTTGAAATTTGAAATATTGAAACATCATGCCTGTCCACTTCATTTCTCTTTCCCAATCATCATAATCATTATCATTATAGATAAAATGTATACACTATTTACTATATGTAAATCACCATATTAAGTACCTTTTGTGACTATTTTCAACAAAATTGCATAATAATCCAGGAATAAAGGTTTTGCACCCATGTTTATGGATCAGAAAATAGGTTAGGGGTGCCTGGGTGGCTCAGTGGGTTAAAGTCTCTGCCTTCGGCTCAGGTCATGATCCCAGGGTCCTGGGATCCAGCCCCACATCGGGCTCTCTGTTCAGCAGGGAGCCTGCTTCCCCCTCTCTCTCTGCCTGCCTCTCTGCTTACTTGTGATCTTTCTCTGTCAAATAAATAGATAAATAATCTTAAAAAAAATAAAAGAAAACAGGTTAAAGAGGATAGTTGTCACAGATTGGATTTCCCAGGAAACACCACTGGGTGAAGTTTAGTATCCCATATGTTTAAGTTGTGTTCTTGGACCAATACCTATGGAAGGGAAACCAGTAAAAGTAGGGAGAGAGAGAAGGTGAGCTACAGTGAAGACCTGAAGACAATCTTGGGAGTGTCCTGGAGCTGTGGGGTTATAATGTCACTTCAAATATGTCCTGTTTGAGAAAGGGGTTCTTTATAGCCCACTTAATCCATTCTTAGATGTAGGCCACCTAAGGAAGAGAGTGTGGCTTTAGACAGGGTAGATCTCTTCACTTGAAAAGTACTTCACCTTGAAAGTACTAACAAGTAAGGGCAGCAGTGGCATTCTCCACTGGGGACTCAAGCCCTTCAGCAAAAGGGATCTGGGTGTTGCATCATGGTGTCTACCACACAGTGACTACTAGTTCAGGATATAACAAGAGGAAGCAGGGCACTAATCTTGGGAGATCCACACCTGGATCTCAATCATTAACATTCTGTTGGCTTCCAGCCTATTCAGAATTGTGTTCTTATACTTGCAGCTGAAAGAGTCCTGTGTAATATGACATTGCTCTATTATTTTTAAATCTTTGTTACTAGTCCTTGTGTTATAACTTCTTTAAAAATATATGTAAGTATGAACTTTGAGTAAGGAAATGTAACTGTGATACTTTTGCTAAGGTAATAAATTTACTCCCCAAATCCAAAACCAATATCACATTTTATTTTTTCTCCATTTTATTTTATTTCTTTTCAGTGTTCCAACATTCATTGTTTATGCACCACACCCAGTGTTCCATGCAATAAGTGCCCTCCATAATAACCACACCTCCATAATAACCACAGTGCCCTCCATAATCACCCAACCCCCCATCCTCTCCCCTCTAAAACCTCAGTTTATTTCTCAGAGTCCACAGTCTCTCATGGTTTCTCTCCCCCTCCAGTTTCCCCCAACTGACTTCTCCTCTCCATCTCCCAATGTCCTTTGTGTTATTCCTCATTCTCCACAAGTAAGTAAAACTATATGATACTTGGCTCTCTCCATTTGACTTATTTCACTCAGCATAATCTCTTCCAGTCCCACCCATGTTGATACAAAAAGTTGGGTATTCATTCTTTCTGATGGAGTCATACTACTCCATTGTATATATGGACCATATTTTCTTTATCCATTCATCCATTGAAGGGCATCTTAGTTCTTTCACAGTTTGGCAACTGTGGCCATGGCTACTATGAACATTGGGGTACAAATGGCCCTCTTTTCACTACATAGGTTTCTTTGGGGTAAATACCCAGTAGTGCAATTACAGAGTTATATGATAGCTCTATTATTAATTTCTTAAGGAATCTATACACTGTTTTCCAAAGTGGCTGCACCAACTTGCATTCCCACCAACAGTGTAAGAGGGTTCCCCACTCTCCACATCCTCTCCAACACATGTTGCCTACTGTCTTATAAATTTTGGCCATTCTGACTGGTGTAAGATGGTATCTGAATGTGGTTTTGATTTGAATCTCCATGATGGCTAATGATGATGAACATTTTTTTATGTGTCTGTTAGCCATTGTATGTCTTCTTTGGAGAAGTATCTGTTCATGTCTTCTGCCCATTTTTTGATGTGATTATCTGTTTTGTGTGTGTTGAGTTTGAGGAGTTCTTTATAGATCTTGGACATCAGCCCTTTGTCTGTGGTGTCATTTGTGAGTATCTTCTCCCATTCCGTGGATTGCCTCTTTGTTTTGTTGACTATTTCCTTTGCTGTGCAGAAGCTTTTGATCTTGATGAAGTCCCAAAAGTTCACTTTTGCTTTCCTTTCCTTTGCCTTTGGAGACATATCTTGAAACAAGTTGCTGTGGCCGATGTCGAAGAGATTGCTGCCTATGTTCTCCTCTAAGATTTTGATAGATTCCTGCCTCACACTGAGGTCTTTTATCCATTTCGAGTTTATCTTTGTGTATGGTGTAAGAATATGGCTGAGTTTCATTCTTCTACATGTAGCTGTCCAATTTTCTTAGCACCATTTATTGAAGAGACTTTTTTCCACTGTATATTTTTTCCTGCTTTGTCAAATATTATTTGACCACAGAGTTAAGGGTCCATATCTGGGCTCTCTACTTTGTTACACTGGTCTATGTGTCTGGTTTTGTGACTGTACCATGCTGTCTTGGTGATCACAGCTTTGTAGTAAAGTTTGAAATCAGGCAACATGATGCCCCCAATTTTGCCTTTCTTTTTCAACACTTCCTTAGAAATGCGGGATCTCTTCTGGTTCCATACAAGTTTTAGGATTGTTTGTTCCAGCTCTTTGAAAAATGCCAGTGGAATTTTGATCAGGATGACATTGAAAGTATAGATTTCTGTAGGCAATATAGACATTTTAACAATGTTTATTCTTCCAATCCATGAGCATGAAATGGTCTTCCATCATTTTGTGTCTTTTTCAATTTCTTTTGTAAGTGTTCTATAGTTCCTCAAGTACAGATCCCTTACCTCGTTGGTTAGGTTTATTCCTAAGTATCTTATAGTTCTTGGTGCTATAGTAAATGGAAATGGTTCTCTAATTACTCTTTCTACATTTTAATTGTTAGTGTATAAGAAAGCAACTGATTTCTGTACATTGATTTTGTATCCTGCCACATTACTGAATTGCTGTGTGAGTTCTAGTAGTTTGGCGGTGGAGTCTTTTGGGTTTTCCACATAAAGTATCATGTCATCTGTGAAGAGACAGAGTTTGACTTCTTCTTTGCCAATTTGAATACCTTTTATTTCTTTTTGTTGTCTGATTGCTGTTGTCTGATTCCTAAGACTTCTAGTACCATCTTGAACAAGAGTGGCGAGAGTGGTCATCCTTGTCATGTTCCTGTCTCAAAGGGAAGGCTGTCAACTTTTCCCCATTGAGAATGATATTTGCTGTAGGTTTTTCATAGATAGATTTTATGAAGTTGAGGAATGTTCCCTCTATCCTTATGCTTTGAATCGTTTTAATCAGGAATGGATGCTATATCTTGTCAAATGCTTTTTCTGCATCAATTGAGAGGACCATGTGGTTCTTCTCTTACTGATTTGTTCTATCACATTGATTGATTTGTGAATGTTGAACTACCCTTGCATCCCATGGATAAATCCCACCTGGTCATGGTGGATAATCTTTTTAATGTACTGTTGGATCCTATTAGCTAGGATCTTATTGAGAATCTTAGCATCCATATTCATCAGGGATATTTGTCTTAAATTCTCCTTTTTGGAAGTGTCTTTGCCTGGCTTAAGGATCAGGGTAATACTGGCTTCATAAAAAGAGTAGAAGTTTTCCTTCTGTTTCTGTTTTTTGAAACAGCTTCAGGAGAATAGGTATTTCTTCTTTGAATGTTTGGTATAATTCTCCAGGGAATCTGTCAGGTCCTGGGCTCTTGGGTTTTGGGAGGTTTTTGATCACTGCTTCAATCTAATTATTAGATATTGGTCTATTCAAGTTGTCAGTTTCTTCCTGATACAGTTTTGGAAGTTTATAGGTTTCCAGAAACGCATCCATTTTGTCTAGGTTGCTTAATTTATTGGCATATAACTGTTGATAATAATTTCTAATGATTGTTTCTATTTCCTTGGTGTTAGTTGCGATCTCTCCCTTTTCATTCATACTTTTATTAATTTGGGTCCTTTCTCTTTTCTTTTGGATTAGTTTGGCCAATGGTTTATTGATCTTATTGATTCTTTCAAAGAACCAGCTTCTAGTTTTTGTTGATGTGTTCTACTGTACCTCTAGTTTCTATCTCATTGATTTCTGCTCTAATCTTGATTATTTTCCCTTCTTGTGTGGGGGGTTGACTTAATTTGTTGTTAATTCTCCAGTTCTTTAAGGTGTAAAGAAAGCTGGTGTATTCTGGATTTTTCAATTTTTTTGAGGGAGGCTTGGATGGCTATGTCTTTCCTCCTTAAGACCACCTTTGCTGTATCCCATAGGTTTTGGACTGAAATGTCTTCATTCTCATTGGTTTCCATGAATGGATTAAGTTCTTCTTTGATTTCCTGGTTGATCCAAACATTCTTTTTTTTTTTCCCAAAGATTTTACTCTTCCATTTGACAGACAGAGATCACAAGTAGGCAGAGAGGCAGGCCGAGAGAGAGGAGGAAGCAGGCCCCCTGCTGAGCAGAGAGCCTGATTCGGGACTCGATCCCAGGACCCCAAGATCACGACCTGAGCTGAAGGCAGATGCTTTAACCCACTGAGCCACACAGGTGCCCTTGATCCAAACATTCTTAAGCAAGGTGGCCTTTAGCTTCCAAGTCTTTGAATTCCTTCTAAACTTCTTCTTGTTGTTGAGTTCTCCTTTCAAAACATTGTGATCTGAGAATATGCAAGGAATAATCTCAGTCTTTTGGTACTGTTTGAGCCCTCATTTGTGACCCAGACTGTGGTCTATTCTGGAGAAAGTTCCATGTGCACTCAAGAAGAATGAATATTCTGTTGTTTTAGGGTAGAATGTTCTGTATATATCTATGAGGTCCACCTGGTCCAATGTGTTATTCAATGCTTTTGTTTCTTTATTGATTTTCTGCTTGGATGATCTGTCTCTTACTGAGAGTGGCTTGTTAAGATCCCCTACTATTAATGTATTTATATCAATATGACTCTTTTTAAAAAATATTTTTTTTTTATTTATTTGACAGACAAAGATCACAAGTAGGCAGAGAGGCAGGCAGAGAGGAGGGGGAAGCAGGCTCCCCGCTGAGCCAAAGGCCCAATGCGGGGCTCAGTCCCAGGACTCTGAGATCATGACCTGAGCTGAAGTCAGAGGCTTAAACCACTGAGCCACCCAGGCACCCCAATATAACTCTTTATCTTGAATAACAGTTGTCTTATGTAATTGGCTGCTCCCATATTGGGGGCTTAAATATTTACAGTTGTTAGATCATCTTGGTGGATAGACTCTTTAAGAATGATGTAGTGTCCTTCTTTATCTCTGACTACAGTCCTTAGTTTAAAATCTAAATCTGATATATCTGATATAAGAATTGCTACCACAGCTTTCTTTTGAGGTATTGGAAGATTCTTCTTCATCCCTACACTTTAAGTCTGGATGTATCCTTAAGTTCAAAATGAGTCTCTTGTGGACAACATATGGATGGGTCCTGTCATTTTATCCAATTCTGCAACCCTGTGCCATTTTATGGGAGTATTTAGGCCATTCACATTAAGAATGATTATTGAAAGATACGTTTTTATTGACATCATGTTCCCTATGAAGTCTTTGTTTCTATAGATTGTCTCTGTACATTTCTGTTCTATGACACTCTTGGGTTCTTTCTTCTTTTATGGCAACCCCCTTAATAATTCTTGTAGTGCTGGCTTGGTGGTCACATACTCTTTTAAACCTTGCTGGTCTTGGAAGCACTTTATCTCTCCATCTATTTTGAATGTCAGCTTTGCTAGATAAAGTATTTTTGGCTGCATGTTCTTCTTATTTAGTGCCCTGAATATTTCTTGACAGCCCTTTCTGGCTTGCCAGGTTTCTGTGGACAGGTATGACATTATTCTGATTGATTTTCCTCTGTACTAAGGAATCTCTTCCCCAGCTGCTCTCAAGAGGTCCTGTCTAAAATTATGATTCGTCAGTTAAACAATCAGGTATCTTGAGGTCTTTCTAAATTCTATGATCTTGGAAGATCTTTCTGCCTCTAGGACACGAATGCAGGTTCCATTCCCAGATTGGGAAAATTTTCATAGAGAATTTGTTCAGCTATATCTTCTAGTCTTCTTTCTTTCTCCTCCTCCTCAGGGATCCCAATAATTCTGACATTGGAACTTTTCATGTCATCATTTATTTCCCTAATTCTGTTTCATGCCTTCTAAGCTGTTTGTTCCAGGCGTCCTCCTGATCCTTTTTCTCTATCATTTTGTCTTCTAGATCACTAATTCTATCTTCTGACTCAGTTACCCTAGCTATTAGAGAATTTAGATTAGATTGGATCTCATTGATAGCATTTTTAACTTCTTCCCAGGTGGCTTTCACTTCTGCCCTAATAGATCCCATGTTGTCATTAATGGTTTTCTCCAACCTAGCCATTGCCTGGATAATTGTTACCCTGAGTTCCCTTTCCAACATACTGTTTACATCCATATCCAATAGCTATGATCGAGAGGGCATAGTCTTTGTCTTTAATGGTTTTCTCCAATCTAGTCATTGTCTGGATAATTGTTACCCTGAATTCCCTTTCCAACATACTGTTTACATCCATATCCAATAGCTATGATGGAGAGGGCATAGTCTTTAAATTTTTCCTCTGGTGGGCATTCCTCCTCCTAGTCATTTTGGTGAGAGGTGGTAGAGGGGTTGTGTAGCTGTGATTCAGGCAATGTGCACCCTGGAGTGCTTCTGAGCAATCAGAAGTTACCACCAAAAAGGAAGAAAAAGAAAAAAAGAGAGAGAGAGAGAGAGAGAGAAGACCCAGCCAGAATGGGCCCCAAAGTTAAGATTTATAAGGCATATGAACAAAAACAGACAAATGAAAAGACTGACAAAAGAAAATGACAAGAAAAAAAAAAAAAGAACCCAGCCAAAATGAAGCCCAAGTATAAGATTTATATAATACAAATACACACAAACAGACAGAAGAAAAAGATTAGAGGGTAGTTATAAATCCTCAATGTGGGCAAGAAAGGTTATTTTCTCAGTGTATCTTGATATCTTTGTTAAAGAAATCAACTTTCCAGAGATAAAGGGAGATTAAAACAGGTTTTTATATAGGGGTAGTATTGATTAGGGAAAGAGGATTACCTTGAAGCTTATATCTACATGTATATTAAAAAAATAGAAAAGCAAAAGAAAAACCCAGGTATATGTATGAAAATAGTTCAAGTTAAAAGGTTATTATGGAATTTGTTTTATCAAACCTCTCGTTGTACTGGTAAATAGGTTAAAAAAATAAGAAGAATGAGAATAGTGAGAACAAATTAATAATAAAAGTTGTATCTATGAAATATACAGGCTTTAGGGCAATACTAGGAGCTTAATATCTTCTTTTCCCCTGAAGTTGGGGTTTTACAGTTTTATGGGGACCCTGTGGTGGTTGTCCTCTCATTTTTTCAGTTGGCCTTCCAGGGGAGGGGCCTGCCATATTGTTTTTCAGTCAGTCTTGCTTGAGTTGAGTCCTCCCGCTCCCTATCAAAGGGCTGGGCTCTGTTGAAACCTGTTTTTCAGGCTTTTGTTCTCTGGAGGTTTTCATTCTTTGGTGGATTTTTGTGGCTTTTTGGAGGTTTAGTGGAAAGCAAACTGCACCCAGAACTCAGTCTCAGAGAAGCCTCAGTCTCCCCCCTCTGGGTGGTACAGAACACACAGACTCCCCCCTCTGCAAACTCCACTGAGCCATGCAGTATCCCACAGGCAGTGCACATCCCCAGCCACCATCTCAGGGGTTGCCCAAAAAGCACCTGCTTGTTCTCTGCACCTCTGTGCTACTGAAACCACAAGCAATATTGGTCCAGGGAGCCTGCTTCCAGTGGTTTCCTTTGCCAGGACTGCTCTCTGAAGTCTAGACCACTGAGACATCCCCACCAGAGATAGCAAGCTGAGATTTTCAAGCCCAGGCTGGGAGTGTTCAGACTCTCAGCCAGTCCTAGAGACCACCAGCTAGCACCTGCATGGAGCTCTTTCAGGGGATGCTGGGGAACTTGGTTCAGGACCCAATCCTACAGTGTGCATTTAGAGTGCAAAAGGCTGTGGTTCTAGAGAACGCTGGCTTTGTCCATACTAGACTCTCTCTGTGCGCCAGCGGGAAGTGCGCCTAGCAGGGCGGTGCAAGTAGCTGAAAGCTGGGTGCTCAGGGACCAAGTCCTGGAGGCTTTGTCCAACTGTCTCTGGCACAGATGATCACCAGTGGTGGCTGTCCTGAGTCCATGGGCTTAGGCCCATGCTAATGACCGCCCAATTCTACCAGTCGCCCCTTAAGATCTTTTGCTCTTTTTGAGTGCTTTTAACCAGACTCTAAGTTAATGCTGGACCACAATTACAGGGCACTCTCATATTGCAGTATTACTTTCCAATGCACCGCTTCTGGTGGTCCTTCCCCCTTCTGTTTATCCTCTGATGTAAGTCCAATTGTTCCCAGTATGTTTTACCTGTACACTGGCTTCTTCTGCCCCTGTAGGGATCCAGACGTGTATAATCTTACATCTCAGGCTGATTTCATGGGTGTTCAGAGTGTTCTGGTAGATAATTAGCTCACTTTAAAGGACTGGTTGAAACAGGGTCTCTTACTTCACTGTTTTGCCCCTGCCCTAACAAAATTATCTCAATATTACATTTTAGAGATGGCTTGCTTCTTCTCCCTCCCAAAAGGAGTCACAATTGAAACAGTGTCTCATAGAACCATCATCATTTCCCTTATGACACCTTTCTCATCAAGTAATTGTAGATAAATTTGTTAGACTGTTTAGAAATGTTTAACAACAATTTATTAAATGGTTGAATACATTAATGAATTTTTAAGAACTATGCTATTTTCATATATTTTTCCCCTCATCTAAAAGAGTAGAAGTTTTGGGCCTTTTGATGTAAGGGTCAAATGTGGCAATTTATCTTTTAGGTATTATTCTCAAGTCTTTTTTTTTTTTTTAAGTTAAAGTCATACTCTTAACTCTGTTTAGTAGAAAGATAATGCGTTATTTGAAGACTAGCTGAATACTTTTTTTTATTTGCATAAATCATTTTTATGAAACAAAAGAAAATGTATTCTATCACAAATAGCATTTTAAAGTAATAAAAAGACTTTATCCTTGCTAGAAAGAAGATTGGCAAAATAAGAATATGTGGATTAGACTGAAAATAAAAATCATTTTGGGTACATAGAGATTGGATTCTTAGTTAACAATTTTTGTTAAAATTGGTTATCTGTTATGATATCTCCAGTTTAAGTCTAGAATCATTTGAGATGTATGGAGTGAATGAAAAAATGTTGAAATGCCTTTTAAGAGTAACTATAGAATCTTGCTAAAGCCATTATAACTCCATGAGGGTAAAAAGTGTCTTCAAACTACTGATTTTTGAATATAGTTATCTTAATCATTTGGACTCCTGTATTAGGAAAATGATAGGGTAAAAAGTAATTACTGAAGCATAACTGGTGTTAGAAGTTTTAAAGAAGTAGGTGCTTTCCAAATTGGTACTATAGTTGGCAATCTGGTCTCTGTATGAAAACATGGATACATAAACCTTTTAAAGGTCAATACAATGAGGTATATGAAATTGGCAATGTTGAATCCCACTGAGGCAAAATCAGAAATTTAGAAAGACAAAACTGAGCCGAAACTGAAAAAGGAGGGGCTTAAAGCTAATAATGTATGAACAAGGACTTAAAAAAAATGGAAAAGTGACATTTTTGAAAACAAAAAAAGGGTGTATAAGCTGTGATTGTACTCATATAAACATTTTGCCTATAAAGCCATCATTTATTCACAAAGATTAATTTTATAAGTTCAAGGACACAGCACATAAGGTAATAAAAATAATAATATTTTTAACATAAAATCTGTTAATGTGGTATGTCTTTAAATTGCCTGACCCATAATAGTGAACTTTTCACATTGTAATGCCTGGTCCTTTTGTTTACCAAGGACATTTATTTTTCAGCCAACTAGTGAGTTCAAAATTACCTGGATTAAGCTTAAAATTTACTCAGACCAACTAAGCTAAATGGCTTGAAGATAGAGGAATAAAATAAGGGAAAAAAAATTACTATAGTAGGTTCCTGGCTATGGGCTCCTCCTTAGATTAAGAGGAAGTATTCCTTATTTCCTATTCTTCTCACCTGGCCTTATAATTTGCCTCATTTTAGCTAAAGAAATACCACAAATATCATTTTTCTTTAAGTGTTAGATACCTGTTAAAAGTTGCTCAACTATGTTTACTTTCTGTAAATCCATCTGATAACAAAGAAGGGGTCACTGGTTTTAACAAGTCAGAAATAATATTTTCAGGACAAAAATGTACATACTTGCTTAAATTGAGTGTTTCAGATATTAGGATAAATAGTATATCTATGTTAAATAGTACATAGTACTTTGTCAATTTCTGGTACTCATTATTTCATATGAAGGAAGAGGAGGATACACTTACAGGTAATTGATGATCTTTATCAATTGTTATTTCTTAATACAGCATGTAATACTGAATGAATTATATTTATTTATGCTTATTTAAAGAAAAAAAAGTGATTCCTAAATTTTTATTCATTCTTTCCCAGGAAATATTCATAAAATTATTTTGAATCAGAGCAATAGTTCATCATGTTATTTTCTAGGCTGACTTATTTAGGAATAATCTTACATCATCTATATTTTGATAGCTAATCTTAACTTAAAAAACAAAAAATAAACAAGCAAGTAAATAAACAACCCCCCCCCCCAAAGTATATTCATAGTGTATGGTGTTCCAATGTTGTGATTTTTATTTTAGTCTTACTGGACAGTTTATATCTTATTTTTTCTCACTTGATAGACTAAATTGTTATTAGTATTTTGAAAAAAGTTGAACAATTTTCTGTTACCATTTCTTACATGTTTCAGTGGAAATTCTATCCACAACACAAGAATAACCTCACCTATATATCACCTTCTTGATCTCTTTGCAGCATCTGTTATTTCCTAATCTTTATTTATTACCTGACACAGAATTACTCAGTCTTTTTTTCCTCTTGCCTTTAGTTATTTGGTTCATTCTCTTTATTTTATCCACTTAATAGAGTTGTTTCCCAGAAATCTGCCCTAAGGGTAGTCTCTTCTTCAACAAAACTCTTACCCTTTTCAATCTCAGAACAGTTTGTGATGTAAGCAATGCTTCCCTATCCTTACATATCCAACTATTTTACCCAGTCATACCTTCTCTCTGAAGTTCTATTCAACACTTGAAGATCTTCATTGGAAATATCCATTTTGAATCTTGCTAACAACTTACATTAATGCATCTGGCACTGAATGAATTTTTTTTTCTCTAAATCCTATTTTTGTAATTCTTTCAACTTATATTAGTAGATACATTCTTATATATATATTTCCATATTGTATTTTCCTTATTTTTACATGGGACATGAAATCTGTATTTATAAGTATTTATTGCTCTGATAGCTTTAAATACAGCAGACAGTCTTGATCAGAAGATCAATTAACAGATCTGAACATGGAAAGAACAGAAGAAGGATTGGGATTCGTATGTGCTTAATTCAGGGGAATATTTTGGAGACAAAATATTGTTTTCCTTTCTTTTATAGAAAGAAAGGAAACTTGAACATATGTTAGATATGTTTTTATCACCTATAATAAATTGTATAATGGATTTTGCATTTTTGAAAGAATACTAAATATGTAAGAGGCTTTCAAATTTTTGTTAGATGTTAAGCCGATTGGCATTCCTTTGAATTTTGTACTAAGCTCAGACTAGACTGCAGGTAGCTAGGTTTTATTGGGATTATATGCAGTTGGTTCATATTTATCTCATATTTTTATTAAAACTTCCTTAAAGTTAGAATTTCCATCGTTATATTTTCTCCAGTATATTTAATCTATAATATTTGTAAAAAATGAATGATTGCAGACTCACATAACCTCCTCACAGTAAACCAATTATATTTTTCTCAAATCTTCCTCTCTTAATTTAAAATGTATTCCAGTGTCTGTATCTGTTTATTAATCTAAATTGTGAGTTTATCTAAATTAATTAACTCTGACCTCTTATAAATGTCTTTCCACATACTTTTTAAAAAATTTTTTTAAGATTTTTTATTTTTTTATTAGTTAGAGAGAGAGAGAGAGCGAGCACAGGCAGACAGAGAGGCAGGCAAAGGCAGAGGGAGAAGCAGGCTCCCTGCCGAGCAAGGAGCCAGATGTGGGACTCGATCCCAGGATGCTGGGATCATGACCTGAGCTGAAGGCAGCCGCTTAACCAACTGAGCCACCCAGGAGTCCCATGTCTTTCCATATACTTAATGTGACATTTCTCATGAGTGACTTTGATTCACCTGCTGACTCACGGTCTAATTTCTCTTTTTATTTTTTTATATAATTATTTTTTATTTGAGATATAATTAATATGTGGCATTATTTTCTTGTGCAATATAATGATTTTATATTTGTATACATGGTGAAATGATCACCACTGTAAATCTAGTTAACATCCATCACTAAACATAGTTTTTTATATATATATATATATTTATATATATATATTTTTTTTACTTATAAGAACATTTAAAGTTTATTCTCCTAAGAACTTTCAAATATACAGAATATGGCATTTTTTACTATAGTAGTCAAGTTGCACATTACATCTCCATGATGTTATTTTATAACTTCATCCATTTCATCCAAACCCTATCCCCCCTCCCACTACACATACACACACACACACACACACACACACACACACACACACCACCCATTTGTTTATTGTATCTATGATGGGTTTTTTTGGAGGGGAGGGTTTGGTTTGGTTTGGGGTTTATGTTTTGTTTTTGTTTTTTTTGAAGATTTTATTTATTTGACAGAGAGAGTGAGAGTGGGAGCACAGGAGGGGGAGTGGGAGAGGGAGAAGCAGACTCCCTGATGAGCAGGGAGCCTGAGATGGGCTTAATCCCAGGACCCTGGGATCATGACCTGAGCTGAAGGTAGATGCTTAAGGACTGAGCCACACAGGCACCCCTGGTTTGGTTTTGTTTTGTTTTGCAGATTTCACAAAGAAGTGAGATTGATTTACAATATTTACCTTTCTCTGACATTTCACTTAGCATACCCTCAAGGTCCATACACATTGTTGCAAATGGTGATATTTCCTTCTTTTTATGGTTGAATAATATTCCACTGTGTATATACAAACCACATTTATTTTCCTCAATAGCACATACCCTTCCCAATGTCCATCTCCCATCCACCCCATTCCTCCCACTCCCTTCCCCTCCAGCAACCCTCAGAATGTTCCCTGAGATTAAGAGTCTCTTATGGTTTGTCTCCCTCTCTGGTTTCATTTTGTTTCATTTTTCCTTCTCTTGCCCTATGATCCTCTGTCTTGTTTCTCAAATTCCTCATGCCAATGAGGTAATATGATAATTGTCTTTCTCTAACTGACTTATTTCACTTAGAATAATACCCTTTAGTTCCATCCACATCATTGTAAATGGCCAGATTTGATTTTTTGATGGCTGCATAGTATTCTATCTCACACACACACACACACACACACACGCACACACACACACAAAACACATCTTCTTTATCCATTCACTATTTAAGGACATCTAGGCTCTTTCCATAGTTTGGCTATTGTGTACAATGATGCTATAAACATACAGGTGCACATGTCACTTTAGATCACTATATTTGTATCTTTAGGGTAAATACCCAGTAGCACAATTTCTGCATCATAGGGTATCTTTATTTTTGACTTTTTAGTAACCTCCATGCTGTTTTCCAGAGTGGCTATACCAGCTTGCATTCCCATGAATAGTGTACAAGGGTTCCCCTTTCTCCACATCCTCACTAACTCCTGTTGTTTCCTGACTTGTTCATTTTTGCCATTCTGACTGGTGTGAGGTGGTAGGTCACTGTGGTTTTGATTTGTATTTCACTGATGCCGAGTGATGTGGAGCACTTTTTCATGTCTGTTGGCCATCTGGATGTCTTCTTTGCAGAAATGTCTGTTCATGTCCTCTGCCCATTTCTTCATTGTGGTATTTGTTCTTTGGGTGTTGAGTTTGATAAGTTCTTTATAAATTTTGGATACTAGCCCTTTATCTGATATGTCATTTGCAAATATCTTCTCCCATTCTGTTGGTTGTCTTTTGGTTTTGTTGACTGTTTCCTTTGCTGTGCAAAAGCTTTTGATCTTGATGAAGTCTCAATAGTTCATTTTTGCCCTTGATTCCCTTGCCTTTGGTGATGTTTCTAAGAAGAAGTTGCTGTGGCTGAGGTCAAATACGTTGCTGCCTGTGTTCTCCTCAAGGATTTTGATGGATTCCTGTGTCATACTAACATCTTTCATCCATTTTTAGTCTATTTTTGTGTGTGGTGTAAGAAAATGGTCCAGTTTCATTTTTCTGCATGTGGCTGTCCAATGTTCCCAACACCATCTGTTGAAGAGACATCTTTTTTCCATTGGACATTCTTTCCTTCTTTGTTGAAGATTAGTTGATGATGGAGTTAATGTTTATTTCTGGGCTTTCAATTCTGTTCCATTGATCCATTGATCCATTGATATGGATCCATTGTTCCATTGATGTATCTGTTTTTGTGTCAGTACCATACTGTCTTACTACTTTGTAATAGAGCTTGAGGTCTGGATTTGTGATGCCACCAACTTTGGTTTTCTTTCTTCAACATTCCTCTGACTATTCAGGGTCTTTTAAGGTTCCATATAAATTTTAGGATTATTTGTTCAATTTCTTCAAAAAAAGTTAATGGCATTATGATAGGGATTGCATTAAATGTGTAGATTGCTCTAGGTAGCATAAACATTTTCACAATAATTGTTCTTCCAATCCATGAGCATGGAACATTTTTCCATTTCTTTGTGTCCTCCTCAGTTTCCTTCATGATAACTCTATAGTTTTATGAATACAGGTTCTTTGCCTCTTTGGTTAGATTTATTCCTAGGTATCTTATGGTTTTGGAAGCGATTGTAAATGGAATAAACTCCTTAATTTCTCTTCCTTCTGTCTTGTTGTTGGTGTATAGAAATGTGACTGATTTCTGTGCATTGATTTTATATCCTGACACTTTACTAAATTCCTGTATGAGTTCTAGAAGTTTTAAAGTGGAGTCTTCTGGGTATCCCACATAATGTATCATGTCATTTGCAAAGAGTGATAGTTTGACTTCTTCTTTGCCAATTCAAATGCCTTTTATTTCTTGTTGTTGTCTGATTGGTGAGGCTAGGACTTCTAGTACTATGTTAAATAGCAGTAGTAAGAATGGACAACCCTGCTGCATTCCTGACCTTAGGGGAAAAGCTCTCAGTTTTTCCCCATTGAGAATAATATTTTCTGTGTGTTGTGCATGGATGGGTTTGATGGTATTGAAGTATGTGCCCTCTATCCCTACACTTTGAGAGTTTTGATCAAGGAAGGATGCTTTACTTTGTCAAATGCTTTTTCACCATCAATTGAGAGTATCATAAGGTTCTTGTCTCTTTATTAATGTATTATATCACATTGATTGATTTGCAGATGTTGAACCAAATTTGCAGGCCAAGAATAAATCCACCTTGGTCAAGGTGAATAATCCTTTTAATGTAGTGTTGGATCCTATTGGCTAGTATTTTGGTAAGAATTTTACATTCATGTTCATCAAGAATATTGGTCTGTAATTCTCCTTTTTGATGGGGTCTTTGTCTGGTTTTGGGCCCAAAGTAATACTGGCTTCATAAAATGAGTTAGGAAGTTTTCCTTCCTTTTCTATTTTTTTTTTTTTTTTTGGAACATTTTCAGGAGAATAGGTATCAATTCTTCTTTAAATGTTTGATCATATTCCCCTGGGAAGCTGTTTGGCCCTGCACTCTTGTTTTTTTGTTTGTTTGTTTGTTTTGTTTTGTTTGGGGTGGGGGGAGATTGTTGATGACTGCTTCAATATCCTTACTGGTTATGGGTCTGTTCAGGTTTTGTATTTCTTTCTGATTCAGTTTTGGTAGTTTATATGCCTCTAGGAATGCATCCATTTCTTCTAGATGGTCAATTTTGCTGATGTATAGTTGCCCAGAATATGTTCTTATATTTGTTTGTATTTCTTTGGTGTTGGTTGTGACCTCTCCTCTTTCATCCATGATTTTATTAATTTGGGTCCTTTCTCTTTTCTTTTGGAGAAGTCTGGCCAGGTTTTATCAATCTTATTAATTCTTTCAAAGAAGCATCTCCTAGTTTTGTTGATCTGTTTTACTGTTCTTTTGGTTTCTATTTCATTGATTTCTACTCTGATCTTTATTATTTCTCTTCTTCTGCTGGGTTTAGGCTTTATTTGATTTTTTTTTTTTCTCTAGCCCCTTTAAGTATAAGGTTAGGTTGTATACTTGAGACCCTTCTTGTTTCTTGAGAAAGGCTTGTATTGCTATATACTTTCCTCTCAGGACCACCTTTGCTGCATCCCAAAGATTTTGAACAATTGTGTTTTCATTTTAATTTGTTTCCATGAATTTTTTCAACCCTTCTTTAATTTTCTGGTTGACCCATTCATTCTTTAGTAGGATGCTCTTTAGCCTCCATGTATTTGGGTTCTTTCCAACTTTCCTCTTGTATTTGAGTTCTAGTTTCAAAACATTGTGGTCTGACAATAAGCAGGGAATGATCCCAATCTTTTGGTACTGGCTGAGACTTAATTTGTGACCCAGGATGTGATCTATTCTGGAGAATGTTCTGTGTGCACTAGAGAAGAATGTGTATTCTGTTACTTTAGGATGAAATGTTCTGAATATATCTGTGATGTCCATCTGGAGAAACAGAGTATGTCATTTAAAGCCTTTATTTCCTTGTTAATCTTTTGCTTAGATGATCTATCCATTTCTGTGAGGGGGGGGTTAAAGTCCCCTATTATTATTCTATTACTGTCAATGTTTTCTTTGATTGTGTTATTAATTGGTTTATGTAGTTGGCTGCTCCCATGTTAGGGGCATAGATATTTAAAATTGCTAGATCTTCTTGTTGGACAGACCCTTTAAGTATGATAAAGTGTCCTTCTTTATCTCTTATTATAACCTTTGGCTTAACATCTAATTATCTGATATAAGGATTGCCACCTCAGTTTTCTTTGGATGTCCATTAGGATGGTAACTTGTTTTCCACCCCCTCACTTTAAATTTGGAGGTGTCTTTTGGTCTAAAATGACTTTCTTGTAGAGAGCATTTTGATGGGCCTTGTTTTATTAATTCATTCTGATATCATGTGTTTTGATTGGGGCATTTAGCCCATTTACATTCAGAGTAACTATGGAAAGATACGAATTAAGTGCCATTGTATTGCCTGTAATGTGACTGTTATTATATATTGCCTCTGCTCCTTTCTGGTCTGTTATTTTGGGGCTCTCTCTTTGTTTAGAAGACTCCTTTAATATTTTCTGTAGGGCTATTTGGTGTTTGCAGTTTCTTTTAGTTTTTGTTTGTCCTAGAAGCTTTTTTTTTTTTTTTTTTTAGATTTTATTTATTTATTTGACAGGCAGAGATCACAAGTAGGCAGAGAGGCAGGCAGGAGGGGAGCAGGCTCCCCGCTGAGCAGAGAGCCTGATGTGGGGCTCGATCCCAGGACTCTGGGATCATGACCTGAGCCAAAGGCAGAGGCTTTAACCCACTGAGCCATCCAGGCACCCCTGTCCTAGAAGCTTTTTATATCTCCCTCTATGACAGCCTAGCTGGATATAGTATTCTTGGCTGCATGTTTTTCCCATTTAGTGCTCTGAATATATTATGTCAGTCCTTTCTGGCCTGCCAGGTCTCTGTGGACAGGTCTGCTGCCCATCTATATTTCTAACATTGTATGTTTGAGCTTTTTTCTGAGCTGTTTTCAGCATTTTCTCTTTGTCTCTGAGACTTGCAAGTTTTACTGTTAGATGATGGGGTGTTGACTTATTTTTACCGATTTTGAAGAGGGTTCTCTGTGACTCCTGGATTTTGATGCTTGTTTCCTCCCCATATTAGGAAAGTTCTCTGCTATAATTTGCCTCTTCCCATCTTTCTTCTTCTTCTGGAATCCCAATTATTCTAATATTGCTTTGTCTTATTGTATCACTTATCTCTGGAATTCTCCCCTCATGATCCAGTAGTAGTTTATCTCTCTTTTTCTCATCTTTATCCTCCATCATTTGGTCTTCTATACCACAAATTCTCTTCTGCCTCATTTATCCTAGCAGTAAGAGCCTCCATTTTTTAATTCAACTTAGTTAGATTTTAGTTCTTTTATTTCTCCAGAAAAGGATTTTGTTTCTCCAGGAAAGTATTTTCTAGTATTGTATGATTTTTTTCAAGCCCAGCCAGCATTTTTATAAGTCATTCTGAAGTCTAGTTCTGACATCTTACTAATATCTGTATTGATTAGGTTCCCAGCAGTCAGTATTGCCTCTTGTTCCTTTTTTGAGGTGAGTTTTTCCACCTTGTCATTTTGTCTGGAGAAGAACAGAAGAATGAGAGAACAAAAGGGTAACCAAGACCCCCCAAAATATACACAAACTGAATCAGAAGAGGCCCAAAACGTGGGGGAAAAGAAAGGGAAAGAGATGATTAGGCTGGTGAATAGAACAGAACCACACACTTGATTCTGGGTGTATTTTGGTCTGTTAGAAGAAACTGACTCCCAAAATTTTAAAGAAAGAAAAACTTGTATATAAAAATAAGGGTAAACATGATGAAAAGATGGAACATGACTGTAAAGTTGAAAATTTAAAAAAAAAGATTTTAAAAAAGGAATTGATATGAATTTGTTTGAAAAAAAGTAAAATTAAAAAAAAAGTGAATGTGATCAGGTTGGAGACTAGAACAAAGCTATATGCTAGATTTAGGGTATATTATGGTCTGTTACAAGAAACTGTATCCCAAAATTTTGAAGAAAGAAAAACTTATAGGTATACAAAAAATAAGGTTAAATACAATGAAGGGATAGAATATGACTATAACAATTAAAATTTAAAAAATTATTTTTAAGGTTTTTTTTTGGTAAGTTTTTATTTGCTTATTTGACACACAGAGAGAGATAACAAGTAGACAGATCAGCAGGCAGAGAGAGAGGGGAAGTAGCCTCCCTGCTGAGCAGAGAGCCTGATGGGGGACTCGATCCTAGGACCCTGAGACCATGTTCTGAGCCGAAGGTGGAGGCTTAACCCACTGAACTACCCGGGCACCCCAAAAAGGATTTTTGAAAAAGGTACTGATAAGATAAAAAAGTTAAAGTAGGCTAAAATAGGAAAGAGGAAACATTCAAAACATAGAAAAAGAAAAAAAAAACAAATATTTTGAAATTTTCACTTTGAAAGACTAAAGAATCATGGGAAAAATAAACAAACAAACATGAATTCCATACACTGTATTCCCTAGCTCTGAAGTTTTGCAGTTTTCATTGATCAGTAAACTTGGTCTTGGCTGAATGTTCTTGCTGATCTGGGGAAGGGGCCTCTTACAGTGATTCTCAAATGTCTTTGCCAGAGGCTGAATTACACAACCCTTGCCAGGGGCTAGGCTAAGTAATCTGCTTGGGTTTGCTCTTGGGAGCTTTTGTTCCCTGAATGCTTTCCATACATCAAGGAGGACAAGAATGAAGATGGAGGTCTCCCAATCTCCAGCTCCAGTGGAGCCAAGAGCTTGGGGGTCTCCCTCTTCAGTGAGCCCTCAGAGAGAAGCAGTCAAACACTCCTGTCTTCCTGGCCTCTGGCTGCATTCCGTGCTCACCCAGCCTGTGACCGAGTGTTTCTGTCTCTGGCACACATCTCTGTTTGGAGTCTCCATACCCAGCAGATTCCTGCAGCATGCACCCGCAGTGCTCCTCCTGGTGGAGGAAGGGGGTTTTCCCCAGATATGCCACTTGTGGCTTGTGGGGCTCCTGCTCAAAGAGTAGTGACCCAACTCTGCCTTGGATCATGATTTAAGGTAACCATGAGCTGAGAGCCCACTCCTTGGCTCTGTCTCTGTAGCTGGACTTCTTTCTCCAATACCTGGGAGCTCTGCCACACTTAGACACCCCTGGTCTTTTTGTTACCCCGTGATACCTGAGACCACACTGTCTCTATGAGGGCTCCACCCCCTGCTTAGCCTCTGGATCAATGTCCCTCAGTGGAGCAGACTTCTAAAAGTTCTTATTTTGTGCTTCACTCCTCTCTCAGTTGTTGGGAGCCAGCCCCTCCCCCTGTGGTCTATCTTCCCATATATTGCCTTGGATTCACTTCTCTGAACGTCCTAACTTTCAGAAAGTGAAAGGTAGCTTTTCTGTTCATAGAATTGCTGCTATCCTTTTCTTCAATCTCCTGTTCAGAATGATTTGATAACTAACAGGATGAATTTCTGGGACCAGATGAAATTTAGGTCTCCTACTCCTCTACCATCTTGCTCCTCTTTTTAAATATGTAAATCCTTCTTATTCTTTAATTCTGTTCCTTTATGATAAAAGGCACAAGACACTTTGAACCAGCTCACCTATTATAGATCCCTTGACTAGGACCTGGGATGACTTGCCTGCTTCTTCCTCCCTCCTAAGCTTTGGGGATTTTTCCTAGTGCATGACTTCAATCTTGATAGAAGTGAAAATATATGAAGCATGGGTACATTTCCAAGAGTTTTATAACTAGACTAAAGATTACTAGATTGAAGTTGTGACTCACTTAACTTCAAAGCAACACTGAAAATAGTCTCATTAGATATCTGGAGTACAGAAATAGACTAAATCATGATTAAGAATAAGTGGCAATAGCTTTCCTCTCTAAGAACAAGAAACTTAGGAAAGAACATCAGCTGGCTTCCATTTGGTAAACTTGGCTTTTTCACAAGTTCTAATTATAATAGCAAGCAGAATATCCAATTCAACTTGTCCTCATTCTTTAACATAGTGGCTTTCAATTTTTTTTTTTACTTACTTACTTACTTAAGTATATTCATTTGTAGTGCACATGAGATGAACATGCACACACACAAAGTGAAACAAAAGTGTCATGAATCCATCTGTACTCTAATTCACTGCATTATGTATTCTATGTTTAACATAATAGCATTATTAGTAATATCAGTAGAATTTCCTAGTAAATTTATTTCAGACACTTGAAAATGTTATGAATAACACTGAAAAACACTGCCATGTCAGAGAACATTAATTAAATGGTTTTAGTAACACAAGAGATGAAGGACAGGCACAAAGGGAAGCTAGAATAGAAAATAGTATATCAACACTATGTCTTTCTTTGAGATATTACATATCTATGTGAAATTTCTTTGTACTTTCTAGTGTTTATAAGGAATTTAAAAATAACCAAGTTTTAAGATGGAAAATCCTTATTTTTACTGTAAAAATCATCATCCCCACTAAGACATTTATACATTTGGAAAATATTTCACACTTTGCAGTGTGAAAGATTGGCAAACTATATTTTGCTTCACATTTCCTAGTTGTATCTGACTTCATGAAGTCCTTCTACAGATATGAAAAAGGATAAAATTGCATAGGATAAAAACTAGTTCTTAACCTTTTAAGGTATTTAAGATGTATACCTTAACAAAAGTTATTAGACTAAGAAGTGTGATTCTAGAATTTAGATCAAGCTCATTAATTTGTTTCCACTTTTGATTGAAGGAGACTATCACCACATATAAGTAAAAAGAGTTTTGCTTTGAGTTCATTACATTCTAATATTTCTAAATGGCCACATCATCAAAATGGCTATATCATAGTGGCTGTATCAAAATAAACTGAGGCTTATTCAATATCTGTGAATGCCTAAAAGTGAGAATCATGTTGAGACTTAAAGTAATTGTAAAACTATTCCTTATTTCATAGAATCTACTGGTCACTGAATTATGCTTTTGAGAATAACGTCCATCCATCCATCCATCCATCCATCCATTCATTCATTAAGTATCCATTGAATAATACATTCTATGTCTCAGTGTGCTATGTGCTGGATAGTCAACAATAAGTAGGGCATGCAAGATCACTGTCTTCTGTTTTTGTTTGTTCATTTGTTTGTTTTTACTCCCTTTGACTAGAGTACACATTCATTTTATATGGAAAGTAATTTTCTTGTCATTGATTTTCAGTAGTTTCCAGCTTCTATATACTTTTTATTCAGCTATTTCCTTTAATTTTAGTCAATGTCTAGAATGTGCTTTGGGGTGAAGTAGACTGGGTGTCTCAACTTTCCCAGAATAGTATGTTGAGTCCATGACTAGGAAAATCCTAAGCTCAATGATGAGCCCTGCAATATTTGTTGTGGCATAAATTAAGTTCAGACTAGAGGATATATTGGAAGTATGCTTACTGACATGTTATCAAATTAATGTTGTCTATCTGAAGCTCAGCTTCAGTTCGTTTGGAGGGATCAGTTGTTTTCAGGTTTCAGTTTGTGTTTGTGTGAGATTCTACTTAGGGTTCACGGATTAATTGTAGCATTAAAGCTGGGGTTCCCATAGTTGGTGTTTTATGAGGGCCAGGCAGAATCTGTACTTCTTATAACCTAGTATTAGCAGTCCTAGAATCACCTCTGATGACTTCTGTCAATAAAACAAGTCTTCAAGTGAAGAGAAATTAGACCTCACCTATTGATAGGAAGGAAAGCAAAAAATTTGTCTCCCTTCTCAATTTAACACACATATTAAATACATTCAACATCCCATTCTTAGCTTGTCTTAGATATGGTAGATATGATGGATTTATTCATTCTTCTTTCTCCTTTTCATATTTTCTTCCTCCCTCCCCTTTCTCTATTTTCTTTCTTTCTTTCTTTCTTTCTTTCTTTCTTTCTTTCTCTCTCTCTCTTTCTTTCTTTCTTTCTTTCTTTCTTTCTTTCTTTCTTTCTTTCTTTCTCTTTCTCTCTTTCTTCTTTTCTTTCTTTTTTACCTCTGCCACATGTTTAAAGATCTTGTATTAACTTATGTGTCTCCTGAATCCTCTGTTTGTTTCTTCTCGAATTTACACTAAATTAACTAATGTCTAATTTCCAGAATAATGTTTTTCCCCCTCCCTACATGACATAAAAATTTTTGTTTTTTCACTCTGGAGAAGGATGAGAGCTCTTTCTCCAACTTGTACCAAAGACAAAGTCTTCTTTATAGAATCAGGTCTTTCCCCTTCCTTACATTTGATTAAAAAAAAAAAAAAAAAAGATTCACTCTGGCGAAGGATGAAAGCTGTTTCTCCAAGTTTTACCAAGGACAAAATCATTTGGCATAGCCCAAACATTGTTTTCTGCACGTGGATCATCATTCAGTCTTGTCTTTGTGAGTTATATCATTTTAATTATTTTTGTATAATATGTGTATTGAATGAAAATGGCTTTAAATTAAAGATCCAAAGCTGGGTTGCATGAGTGGCTCAGTGGGTTAAGCTTCTGCTTCTGCTCAAGTCAAGATCTCAGAGTCCTGGGATCAAGCCCCACATGGGACTCTATGTTCGGCAGGGAGCCTGCTTCCCCCTCTCTCTCTGCTGCTGATCTGCCTACTTGTGATATCTCTCTCTCTCTCTCTCTCTCTCTCTCTCTCTCTCTGTCAAATAAATAAATAAATAAATAAAAATAAATCTTTAAAAAAATCCCAAGCTAAAATTATAAATGAGATTCAACATTCCTTTCAAAACTGGGAAAAGCCATGCTAGTGTTAATAATCTTCATGAAAATACAAAAACTGCTGGGAGAAAATGTCAAAAGAAGTGTATTCAGGCAGGAATCATTAATCAACTGTCCTTCTTCATTCAGATTTTATTTTCCTCAGCACTTCTCTATCAAATCATACAAGACACTTTTTTAAAATTTTTTAAGTGGGTAAGCTGTTTACTTATAAATTTATTATAATTATTTTCTGTTATCCAAAGCCATAGTCACCTGCTGGTTTTATATTGTCTCCTTCTAAATTTTCATGTTAAATTTGAATGCATTAAATCCTGGCTACCTAGTCTATTTCTGTCAGTGTGGGAAGGAAACTTTTAAATTTATGTTTACATCCATATCTTGACTTAGAATATATAATTATTCCTTTTAATAAGTTATATGCAAATATATGTTTTTGTATGTGTCACACAAGCTATCCAAGGCTTCCTGAAACATGGGTGAAGTTTTCACAATACATAAGGAATGACAGTGATACTTCCATCCTTTGTTTGCTTTAAGTATGTTTCTATGTATTAGGGTTTTCCTGTGTCTGATTAAGTGATATTTAAAGTTATATTGTGTATTTTTTAAAGACTTTTTGTTTATTTGACATAGAGAGAGACACAGCAAGAGAGGGAACACAAGCAGGAGGAGTAGGAGAGGGAGAAGCAGGCTCCCTCTGAGCAAGGAGCCCAATGAGGGACTCGATCCCAGGACCCTGGGATCATGACCTGAGCCAAAGGCAGATAGATGCTTAAGGACTGAGCCATCCAGGTACCCCTATATTATGTATTTTAAATGAAAGCATCATCATAACATATTGATATTGTCTAAAATAATTCCTCTGGAGAACAGGTTGAATAAGCTGAGTTGAACAAGACACTAGCAGAACTAACATTTCACTTAGATTATGAAATCAGCCAGTATGTTAATATTGCATTCTAAAACAACAATGTGATCTGACAAAAATTTATCCAAAATTGCAGGTTTCAAGAGGGTTTGTTGAACATTTTTTACAAGCACAAAAATAGAATGTTCTTTAAGAACATTCTATTGTTCTGTAAGAGCAAATAGATTTCTAGCTGATGGTAACATCATATGTAGCTGCATATTTTAAGATATGACTTAGCTTTTCTGTATGTGATAATTTTATTTTCTAAATTTGTATTTATTAGTAAATGCACAGAATATAATTTATAATGATGAAGTTTAATTTTATATAAATAATTATATATGTAGTGTATGTGTAAACATTTTGTACTAAAATTGTTGGCAGTTAAATATTTTGACAAATAGCCTCAATTCTTTGAATGTTTTTCACAACCGTTAGTGACCTTGTTCTATTCTACCAATATAATCACAGGGCAAACTGTTGGCTGCAGACAAACAATTTTTTTTTCTATTTGTTTATGTTCTCCTTCCAGCTATTTTTTCAACATTCTATATGTTTGTATTATGAGTTAGGTGATCAGTGATTTATCTTTATAATTACCTTAATTACTTAATGACATTTTGGTCTATTCTTAATTCCTATAGTAAGGAGTATTTATAAGGTCCTATGTCTTACATTGTTGTTTTTGAATCTTCCCAACTAGGTTGTAAACTCCTTGAAGTTAGAAAATAATTAAAAAAAACAACAAAAAAGGTTAAAAAGTGTTCTGAGAAGAAACAAACTGAAGTAAGAGAAAAGTTCCCAAAATTTAAGAAGGAATATAAAACTATTCTTATAGTTTGATAACATTCTAACAAACTAAATTCTTATAGTTTGAAAATTTCAAATTTAGGATATAATCATGTGACAACAACTTGAAAATTAGCTTCATTGGACTGTTCATAAATTTAAATCCAATTTCACAGTCAATAAAGAAAAACATTTTCCTATTCAGACTATCTGCCACGAAAATGATTTTCTGTAGTTAACTATATTAAGGTATCCTAGATAATTTATCTTGATGTCAGCTGTCTAAATAAATAAATAAAATCTCTTATAGCGTAGTTGTTTCTTTCCTCAAAATGTCTTCATTGATAGTGAAGTTCACTATAGCTTAATATCATGCAAATAACTTTAGACTTTCAGACTTTTCTTGTAGTTTTTTGGTGATCATGATTATTAGAATTCTTAAGAACGGAACTAACTTTCCTTGTGTATTAGAGTGTTCACTTTAATTAAATTTTTAATTTAATTTTAAATTTTAAATTTTAATTTTAATTTAATTAAAGTTCACTTTAATTCACTAATCTTGTAGTCATCATCCCTTTGGTTCATGGATTCCTCTTTTAGAGAATATTCATGTTAAAAACTTGAAACACAGATGTTCTTCAAAGCCCTAAATTTTCAGATAATGACAAAGTTATTATTCAATCATTATTGAGTGGATACTAAGACTATTTACTGAAGTAAATACTTTATATAGACTATTTCCCCCAGTCCTTGCTTCTTCCTTTCATCATCCTGAAACAGTGCTTGAAAGACATTACCGTGCACAAGTAACTTATTTTGAAAGTTATTGGTGGGGGGAAAAAAGGTAAGGGAGAAGGGGAAATAAAACAGAGAAAAAAAGGGAAATTCTGTAGTGGTGGGTACTAAGCTATTTATTACAATGGATAGCTGGTGTTCAATCTCATAGGGACTTTTGAGGAATTCTATAGGATGTACCTCAGAATTATCCATCCAAAGGATGAGAAATTGAAGCATGTACTGATTGGGAGTTTCCTTGTAATTCCAAACTGTGCCTTGTGTTTACTGTAAGAGATCTCTTCTCACTTTGGAGAAAGACAAGATTGAAAAGAAGATTCTTACAACCATCAAAATGAGATGGCAGTTGTATGTGGGGAGCTTCCCCACATTGCTGTGCTGTAATCATGTGGGCTAAGAAGGTACTATTTTACCAGTAATTCAGAGCTGAAAAAGCTTTTCTAGAGTTAACAGAGGTGAATTATGCAGGGTGACAGAATTAATAACTGGTAAATACAGGATTCAAAATCTGTCCCATTCAGCTTCAAAATCAGAGATCTTTAGCAATGCAGACTAACATATATAGGTTCTTGCTTGGAAATATGTTGAACAAATTGTAGCAATAACTATTCTTCAAAGTGCTTTAAAGGTAACAAGAGTTTGTTTAGTATAGTGGTTAAGGGCACACACTCTAGAAGCAGATTGACTGGCTTTAAATTCTGGTCCATCTACTTCCTAGTTGAGCTTCTAACGACAATTACTTGTCTATACTCTACTTTCCTCCACTGCAAAATAAGCTTTGCAATAATTCCTAGCTCATAGATTTGTTGTGATAATTAATTAAGCTTCTTTAAGTAATGCATTTTAATCTGAGGCACAGAAAGTATTATAAAATGCTAAATGCTTTTAATACTATTCTAGTTATTTTCAAAATGCAATGCTACTTCCAACTGAGAAAAAAACCAGTATTCTAGAAAACTTAAAGTTAGATTGTGAATTTCTGAGTGCAGGGGTTTATATCTTGTTAATCCTATCTTTTCTCACTGCCTAACAGTTGTTTTATGTAAAATGGGACATCACATATACAGAAACAAAGAACATCTGTTGTTTCTTTTGTTGTTAATTTTAGCCATTCTGACAAGTATGAGGTGATATCCCATTGTAGGTTAGATTCGTATTGGCCTGATGATGAATGATGTTGAGTATCATTTCATGTGTCTGTTAGGTGTATATATATGTCTTCTTTGGAAATATCTATTAATGTCTTCTGTCCACATTTTAACAGGATTATTTGTTTTTTGGGTGTTGACTTTTATAAATTCTTTCTATATTTTAGATACTAACCCTTATTAGGTATGTCATATGCACTACTAAGTATTTACCCAAAGGATAAAAAAAATACTAACTTGAAGGGATACATGCACTCCAATGTTTATAGCAGCTTTATCAACACTAGTCAAATTATGGAAAGAGCCCAAATATCCATTCCATAAATTAATGAATGGATAAATAAGAGACAGTATATATATAATGGGATGTTATCCATCAAAAATAATGAAACATTTGTAATGATGTGGATGGAACTAGAGAATATTATGTTAAGCGAAATAAGTTAGTCAGAGAAAGACAAATATCATATGACTTCACTCACATGTAGAATTTAAGAAACAAAGCAGATCAACATGGGGGAAAAAAAGAGAGGGAAGCAAACCACAAAATAGACTCTTAACTATAGAGAACAAACTAAGAGTTACTGGAAGGGAGGTAGGTAGGAGGGATGGGTTAAATATGTGGGAGGGATGACTTACATGTGACAGGGATTAAGGACGGCACTTGTGATGAGCACAGGGTATTATATGTAAGTGATGAATTTCTAAATTCTACACCTGAAACTAGAAAGAAAAAGAAAAAAATTTAAAAAGTACTTCAAGTCCACTATAGTCCTCAAAGAATATTTCCTATAGTGTGTTCTTAATAGTTGTTGCTAGGTGAAGTCCAAACTGAAATAGGTATCTATAATTTACCTGAAGTGTTTAACTGATTCGTAACTTTATGATGACAATACAAATTTTTTTAAAAAGACACCAAAAACATCACACTATTATAGAACAATCTTCATATAATATACAGTGTAACTTTACTTTCTGTCAATTTAAGCAGAACTACAACAAATAATCTACAACATAGAATCTATGTGGTGGGTTGCTAATAAAATTTCTCATCTTCTCCTCAATAGTATTATTTCATAATTAATTTTTTGGGAATCCTGAAGCTAGTATAGCTGGAACAGTAATATTTTTGTCTAATACATAATGACTTCTTCTTCTGGGGTCTCCAAATTTTGTTAATCTGTTTTTATGTGTTTTATGTAGGGGTCACATATTCCTTAGTATTATATGATAGAACAACATCACTGTTAAAGAAGGTTTCCCTTTTACATTGCACACTTCAAACTGCTAAAATCTTGCTCTGCTTTTCTATACTACGAAGGGTTATTATAACCTCAAAAGTATATGTCTCTTTTGATCTGAGTCTTGTGTCCTGAAGCAATGTGCTCTGTTATGTGTATCAGTGTGTTACAGGACAGTGAGGGATGTGGGATGTTATTGGTCCTTGTCTTTCTTTCTGTTTTGGTGGGAAGGGAATTTCCTGACTGGAGTCTGAAGTGAAAATGATTGCGCATTTGCCAAAGCCATAGACAGCACACACTTCTTGGTTGTCCTGATTAAAATGTTTCATTAACAAGATTTCTCAGGAGAGTTTTTGTTTAACCCCTCCACTCTCGATATAGAGCAGGCTGCCTTTGCCTTTAGCAAGTACTCAATATGTATCTTTTGAATAAATTACTATGAATGAGAGCATATTTATTTCCATATTTAGTGTGAACTGATAACTGAAACAGTATAAAATATAATAAAGAACAGCAAAATGCAGTATAAATTATAATAAAAAATAATTCCAAACATATATAGAACTAAGACATTTAAAATTGGTATAAGGAAATAGAAATCATTTATTGTCACATTTTTCTCTTTCCTCAATACAACACTTAAAATATTGTATCATGTTTAGTTTGACCTAGGAATATGGATAAAATGAATATAGAGTTTAGTAGTTGATACTGCAAAATGCAGTAGCTTAAACAATATGCATTGATTAGTGTTCATGAGTCCACGGATCACCTAGTTTGCTTTTTCTCTTGGCTGAGCTCACTCATCAGTTTGTGGTCAACATTGTATTGTGCAGCCAGGTCTTCTAATTTTAGAATGACTATAGCATATGTTTGTTAAATATCTTTAGGTTACTCTGTTATTTCCTTATCTGTGACAATTAGAGTCCTCTCTACATCATCTTCATCCTCCAGTAGGCTTTCCTGGACTTAAATTGGCAGTGGCCTGGTTCCAAGCAAAAGTAAGAGTTTTGAGGTCCATGCTTAGAACTTCACAGGAATATTCTGCTGCCCAAAGCAAGCCACAAGGTTAGCCTGTACTCAAAAGCGGGGAAATATGCTCTTCTTATTGATGATGTGGTTTCAAAGTTACATTGGAAATGGCTTGGATACAAAAAGGAGTATTGAGAAAATTTTAAAGATGTCTATTAAAGTTTAAGAAAATATATTAAATTATCTATATCATAATTTATGCTTTGGTTTCTGTGGAGAAAATAGTAAAATTAAATATTTTAATTGCCTGGATTGACCTTACATCTGATTTTTAAGAAGACTATTATGTAGTCATTTCACATTTAAAAATTATTATTCTAGCACTAAACTGATGTATATTATCTATTAAGAGAATACTACTGACTTATTCTTTAGGTCTGTTTTCTTTAGAATGGAATAAGTGTACCTTGAGAATACATGATGGTAATTGCAAGGGATGAACAGGCAAAGATAGTTTCAAGGGGATAACTTTCTAAATAATCAGCCAGAGTGGGAAGTGTTGAATTCAGACATGTCTGAGTGCAAGATACAGTGTCTCTCCACAAAGAACTTATAGATTATTGAAAAAGAAACACAAAACATAGTATTTCGTGTAGCTGCAACTGCAGTAGCATCAGATTCATTTTGGAGTTAGCATTGTGAGAAATGATTTGAGGAATATAGACAAATGTGGAGCTTGTATAATATGCTCCAGTGCTTTTAGAGTTTATCACATAGGAGATGAAAGGACACCAAGGAGAGAATATAAGAAGTTTTACATCCCAGGCAGAAGGAGGACGAGGACTAGCATTCAGTCCATACTTGATGTCTTTGACCCCTGATGCTTCTTGCCAAATTGTACTTTATAGTATTGTCTCAGAAATTCCAGAGCTGATGTCATCTCCAGTACAGATGAGGGTACCGAATGAGGCAGATTAATTGATTTACCTAAAATCATATGTCTAACAAAAGTTTCCACTATTTAAAGCAGTCGGATTCACTATTCCATTTTTGATATTGAGTAGCACTGAGTTGAAATTAATTAGTGGTATGACAAATTAGAAAAACATTAAAAAATTCAGATTAAATATAATGAAGATTTGAAGCAATGAAGTAACTACAAAAAGAAGAGAAATGGACTCCTTGGCATTCAATTTGGTGTGTGTCTTTTAATCTATATCGTCACTTAGAATGTTGAATGCCCTCAAAATTAATTTAAACAATATTTGATGGGAAATTGATTACTACCTACATGTAAAAATAATCTAGTGAAAGATAGATTAAAATTAAGCTAATTAAACTATTTTATGTATTTCCACAATCATGGGACCACTATATTTTATTTTGGCTCATTCAAATATTTGACTTTTTGGCAAAATGGCTATGTTACCATTTCCATCCTATATATGAAGCAGAGATATACTGCAGCACAGTTTTGGAAATTTTTCATTGAAAATGAATGTACATGTACAAAGGTGTCATTTGACTTTATTTGTCAGTGAGCTATAAAATATTCATGCACAACAATATTTCATTTATTTTGATAATGTGAGAATAGTTTTCATGCTTATTGCAAATGCTTATTTTGAAATAAAATATTTTCTTCCTCTTACATATGTATTATACAACAAAAACATTTTAAGTGGGTACAACAGTACTCACTGAAAGTGATTCAAATCAGACACATGCCGTGATATAAGCCAAACACTTTTTTCTTTTTTTTAAATTTAAAATTGTTTCCTCATAGAATAAATAATATTTTACCCTTGAAGGATTTTCTTTCTTTCACTTGTGGAAAGACCAGATGGGTCTCACAGGTCATTCACAGTTATGAAAGAAACAAAAAAATTCTCTCTTCAGAGGTGAGATATCTTTTATTTTTCACTAGAAAACAAATTATTTGCTTGGATGGAAACCTTTTGTATAGCAGTGTAATTGCTGATATCTGTGGGGCGTCTTAGAAAATGAGATGCTCTGTCTCAAGGAGTTATAACTTATCCTTGTGCATAAATTCTGAATAAATAAATGGAAGCAGACCTTGGAATTTCTTGCAGAGAAGAGATACACAAAACACAGCTGAGAAATCAGGGCTAACCCTCAAATGATAACAAATGAACATGATAAAATTACTTACCAGTGGGATTAGGCTGGTCTTTCTTAATGTTTTGCACATTAAAAAAAAAAATGTTTGTATATTTTTCATGGAATTTGATTCTCTCTGAGCTCCAAAAAGTAGATTGTGTATAATAACCCATATTTGAGATATTAAAATTCAATCATCTTTAGCTGTCTTATTTTGTTTAATTAAATTAATAACATTGTGATCTATACAATAGAAGGTAAGTAACATTAATTCATTCAAATATTTATTGAGTGTCTACTATGAGTCAAGCTCTGTTCTTGACTCTGTGGGTTGAGCAACTAACCAACATGTGTTTTATCTTGGACATATAGACTACTAGATGTAGAAAGAATATAAACATAGAGGTGCCTGGGTGATTTCAGTCAGTTAAGCATCTACCTTTGGCTCAGGTCATGATCCTGGGGTACTGGGACTGAACTCCACATCAGACTCCCTGCTCAGTGGGGAGTCTGCTTCTCCCTCATACTCTGCCTCTTCTCCCCTCCCTCACCTTTTGAGATCTCTCTCTCTCGCTCTCAAAAAATGAATAAAATCTTCAAAAAATTAAAATAAATATATATCAGTTTATGATATAGTTATGAAGAAATATAAGTTTATCCAGAAAACCCTCTTCGAATAGGTAATATTTGAATAAATATTTTAAGAAAGGGATGGAAGAAATAAAAAAAGCTTCAGAAAGAAAACTGCCCACGATAGAAGGAAAATCAAGTGCAAAGGCCCTGATGGCAAAAGTGTTGGTATGTTCACCCACATCAATATAAAAGTTGTATTATAATTTTACACTTGTGAAGACAATAATGGAGAATAGTCCTTATATAAGTTAATATAACAATCTTTATTACCAAATTCTTATTCTCCTTGATATTGTGCTTTAATTCTTAACTGTTGCACCTATTGGTGTTCATGAGTTTTGTTGTCAAATTTGCAGTTATTTGAGGAATTTAAGATAACAGAAGTTATGATTTGCTTTCTTGCATCGGCTATTCCATCCCTTCCCCAGTACTGGAACAGGACTGAACATTAAAATGTACCAAAGATCTGAAAAAAAGGGGAGAGGAATATGACCAGTTCTACAAATTAAGGTCATATGTCATTCCTATGTCTGAAATATGAAGAACTGCAACCAAAAATAGTTTAAGTGGAACCAGATTGAAAAACTATAGTGAAAGCTTAGTAAAATTGTGTCTTCTTGAGAAAGGAGCACCATAGTTGGAAGGACAAAGGGGATTATTAGAACTTGCTATGTGATAGAGAACATTTATCCTACATTGTCTTTCCCTTAAAGATAAGCATGTTGATAGCAGTAACAGGAGGAAGGTCAGTGTCAGAAAGCATAAGAGCAGTGAGTGAATCTTCTAGAATCACAGATCCTGTTTACAACTTGGCTTCTGCAATGGGAGCTGAGTCAATAAAAACACAAAAAAGTGTTCCTAACAAAAAGTATTTTCCAGACAGATGAGCTAACACTACAATTCCCCCAGACCCAACCATTACAGAAATTCAACTAATATTAGTAAACCTTTTAGGAAGATCTGACAGGTATTCTAACCAAAATCTAGGAAAAGAGTGGAGGCTTCTAAGGAATGAAATGCCCAGTCCTCCTGTTTTTGAGAAATACTAAATTTAGACTCATATTGTTCTATAAGTAAAAATGGAACATTTGGGGGGAAATATTATATAGATTTTTTTAAATTTAAATATTGACCACTTATTTCTTGAAGAACTGTGCCTCCCTCTTTTGATTTTTAAAGCTTTCTATTAAGAGGAGGAGCCTTAGACTCTGGTTTTTTGTTGTTTTCCTAACACCTAAAACAATGCCTATCTCATAGATGTTTGGTAAATTCAGAGAAAATAAATGATTTATATTTCTGACTTTTTTTTGTAGTATTACCATTGGCAATTCCCTCTTAGTCTGCCCAGCTCTAAATAGGGCTCATGTCCTAGGCCTTTTCCACCCACCCCCAGCAGTCCCAAAAACACATCTGAGAATGATCAATTCTCTGAGTAACTCTATTTGCAACTGTCTGCTTGATGTTCCTGAGTGTCAAAACCTCAAACTCAGCATCTCTAAAATTGAACTTACCATCTTCTTGTCAAATCTGATCACCCTCTGAGATCATCCATCACAGCCAATAATGACTTTGTTTACCCATTTATTCAAACCAGAAACTTTGCTTTTATTCTTGATTCCTTTCTTTCCCTTCTACATGTCAACAAGAAGTTCTCTCTAACTCAAAAAGTAAGTGCTCCAATCCATGGATTTCTTTCTATCCCCACTATCAACAACCTAATTCAAGTCATCGTTGTCTCTCACATCTGAATTATGTTTCCACTTTCTAAATGCTCACTGTTTACTATCCTCTAACACAATTTCTTCCAAATGCAAAGCTGCTCACAGTTACTTGCCTACTTAAACATCTTTCATGGTATCATTGCTTTTAGGATGAAATTCAAAGTTCTTACCATGATTTTAAAAACCTGTGGTGAACTTTCTCATATTTATCTCTCTGGTTTCATTTCTCTCCATTTTACTCCCAGAAAACTTTGTTACAAAAATTGAACTTTTTTCCCTTTCTCTTTTTTCTTTTTACTTTCTTGAATACAGTACTATTCTGTCTCATCTCCAGATAGACCTCTGCACACAAGTTATTCTATGTCTGAGAAACATGTCTGCCCTTCTTTCTCTTTTCCCTGTTCCTAATCGTTCCCTGAGCTAAGATCCCCAGGTCTTAGTTTTGGCATTACTTGATCCGGAAAGAGTTTTATGATCAGAAAATCTGGGTTAGGTTTTCATTCTTTATGCACCCAGGCCTCATGCAATTCTATCTATGCATTCATTAAACCGTCTGTTGATGTGCCTACATTTTCCACTAGACTGTAATATTTGTGAGGACAGGGATACTTTCCCATTGACTGGTAAAGTGAATGTACATTCTAAGTGCTCTATGAATAGTCCTGAATGCAGGACTCGATGATTGAGGATATATAGCAAAATGTTAATTGAGATTACCCTTAGGCAGTTTGAGTAAGGATTTTATAATAGTCTGCCATTTGCTTTTCTATTTTAACTAAATATTTTCAATTAACATGTTGCAATGTTTAATTTTTTTGTGTCAACTTGTCAGGGGTAACAGATGCCCAGAAAGCTGCTAAAGCATTATTTCTGGGTGTGTCTATGAGGGTGTTTCTGAAGAGCTAAGCATTTGAATTGGTAGACTAAATAAAGAATATTTCCTTCTCCAATGTGGATAGACATCATCCAGCCCATCAAAAGCCTGCATAGAACAAAAAGGTGGAGGAAGAATAAATTTGCCAGCTGTTTATTCTGGGACGTACATTTGATCCTGCTCTTAAATATTGGCGCTCATGGTCTTTGGTCTTCCAGCTGGCAAGTGGAAGTGGACTTACACCACTGATCCAGTCCTGGGCCTTTAGACTTACACTGAATTATACTCTTTAGACTTATACTGAATTATATTCTTTGGTTTGCAGATCAAGATCATGGGACTTCTTGTTAACAATCCTCTATAATTCCATGGGCTGATTCCTATAATAAAATATGTCTCTCCCTTTCTGTGTGTCTCTGTCACTATGTATCTCTGTATAGATGATAGATAGATAGATAGATAGATAGATAAATATCTATATCTCCCTCTTTGTGTGTCACTGTCATTGTGTATTTCTCTATATACATATACAGACATCCATATGTAAATTTTAAATTATTTATGATAGGATTACATATATATGTGTGTATATATATACATATATACATATATATGTGATTACTTATTTTCTTTGTAAAACAACATATATATCTTCTATTGGTTCTGTTTCTCTGGAGAACCCTGACACACATGTATTATATTTCTTAAATATTGATTAGTCCAAATATAGCATTTTCTGTATGCTTCAGGTTTTCAAAGTGTATACTGAGATAAAGAGGACTATCATATTTGTTTTTATACATATATGAGCTAATTATATTTTTATTATTGTTTGCTATTCTTTTAGCCTAATTTAAGCATATTTATGACTGTTCTTTCAGCCGGAAGGGAGAAATGTGAGAAATATGTGAGAAAATAGTATATTATAATATTTTTTTCTTAATTTAGTTTTTGAATCCTATGTAAAATAGAAGTAAAATTTACTTTGAATATACTCATTCTTTCAATGCTATCATAGAAATATATACTATAAATATACTGGTCTAAAAATATCTTAAGGACCCCTAGGTGGCTCACTTTGTTAAGTGACCCACTCTTGATTTGGGCTGAGATTATAATCTCAGGATCATGGGATTGAGCCCCAAATAGGGGCTCTGCACTCAGCAGGGGATCTACTTAAGATTCTCTCTTTCCCTCTCCTGTTCATCCCCTGGCTCTGTTCTCTCTCTCTCTCTCTCTCTCTAAAATCAAATAAATAAGTCTTAAAAAAGACCTTAATATCCCATTGTCTCCTTCTCCAAGCTCTACCTTATAAAATATATTCATTGAAAACTTGGCTGTGCTACAATTTTACTCTTCTTGGGCTATTAACTTTTTTTTTTTTTAAGATTACATGATCATAAAATTTTCCTTAGTTTTAAACCCTTTTGAGTTATCAGCAAATTTATTGTTGCCCAGTAAGTGCCTGATAACGAGTAAGCTATCAAAATATTACTAGCTGAGAAGTATATCCTTAATCAAATAAGAAAATGAGTTTATACAGCATCATTGACCATATGTTCAGCATAGTTTTGCCCTGATATAATATGCTTAAAAGCATCGACAGTAACTCTGATCTATCTTATATTACTTAACTTCTCTGTGACAACTTACTTATCAATAAAATAAAGATAATTAATTTCCTACCTTATATTTCTTAAAAGAATTAAATGAAGTGGTACATGTAAAACAATATATACATCATACATAATAAGCACTTAATAACTATCAAAGCAATGAAAAGCATCCTGCCTATTGTTCCCAGCAAGGGTTTCTCTTTTTTCTGTTTTATGAAATAATCCTCATTGGATAACGTCATGACAGTCTCTTCTCCACCATGTCTATAGAGGTTTAAGATTCCTTCAATGTTTTACCTGTGCTCTTTGAGTTTTTAAAAGGAGTTACCACTCATCATTCCTGATTTATAAAGGAACCTGTATTAACCAGGTTTTTGTTTTGTTTTGTTTTGTTTTCAATAATTAGTGCTTTAAATCATTTTGCTTGAAAGACACCCAGAAACTTTCTGTTAGAATGTTGTTTTTAGCGGTGATTAGGCACAACATTAACTCTTTCAGTTTGGTAGGGTGCCATTTGGGAAAGTACCTCTGTAGTGAAACTCTAGACTGAGAGGATTAATGTACCTTCAAAAATGCCTTACAGGGCGCCTGGGAGGCTCGGTGGGTTAAAGCCTCTGCCTTCAGCTCTGGTCATGATCTCGGGGTCCTGGGATTGAGTGCCATGTCGGGCTCTCTGCTCCGCAGGGAGCCTGCTTCCCCCTCTCTCAGCCTGCCTCTCTGCCTATTTGTGATCTCTCTCTCTCTCTGTCAAATAAATAAATAAAATCTTTAAAAAAAAATGCCTTACATTACTTCCAGGAAAAATTCACGAGAATAAATTGGCCATCGAATGAAGATGCGAGATTAATATACTTACACACTTAAAGTAGCCCACTTTCTCAAAATCAGTGGAATCACTCTGACTGTGGTCAGATTTGCAGGCCCATTGTTATGATTTATTTCAACATTCACTGAATGTCAATAGTGCACCAGATATGCCAGGGTGGAGTAACACAACTCTATAGCGATATCAGTAATTATGCAGGTTCAACTAGTTTTGTTACATATGTGCCCAAACCCAATTTTTAAGCAACTTCATTTTACTTATTTCAAACCCAAAGTCATTGAGGACATCATGCACATACAATAAAAAGCTTTAAAAAGTCCAGTTGTTTGCTAGCTATCTGTGACAAGCTTCAAAAACTTGAAAAGGAAGACTGCTGACAAAGCGGAGAATACGCGG
The DNA here is from genome assembly GCA_003697995.1 of Taxidea taxus jeffersonii. Classification (NCBI taxonomy): domain Eukaryota; kingdom Metazoa; phylum Chordata; class Mammalia; order Carnivora; family Mustelidae; genus Taxidea; species Taxidea taxus. The sequence continues at coordinate 87,272 of ML104036.1, read as the reverse complement.
ACACTTCTTTTCAAACAATAACCCGCAAATGAAAGAAGAAACTAAAAATTCAACCAGAAATAAACCCCTGATTGTTCTCCTGTCAGCCTATCACCTACATGAAACAGCTGTTAAAGCAAAGACAGTTACAGCAGCTGTTGCTCCTAAAAGTACTAATGCTAAAGCTTCTCCCGAAGATTTTTATTTTCCTTAATATAACACTGTGCTGACATGCGACAATCCAGTAACAGTGCCTATCTCAATTGGGCTCTTCACAAGGCCTCTGCCCACGTCATAGTTTGGCCCAGTTTAGTATTCGTATCCTTTTAGTGAAACTCCAACTACACTCTCCCTCATTTTGTGTGGTTTATCAGTGAAAAACATGTAAAGAATCTTTCAAGTAGGCTATTATTCCTGAGGCAAAATAAAAATTCCTCCACATGTAAAACTGTAAGAGTGGAGGGAAATGCCTTACCTTCAATGTTTTCACAAACAGCTCATCTTGAAAGTGCTGTCTAGAGAAAGAGACACAGCAAAGGGAAATATCCCCAAACAAACAAGAAACCTAAAAATCCAGACATGAGGCATAAAAGAAGAATTCAGACCTCAGTTCTAACCACTCCTTCAGTTCCCACACCTCAGTTTCTTCAACTGTATAGCTCCCTGGACCTGGACTGCCTTTTCATACCCCCTTTCAAGTTGGTTACTTCTAATTATTCCAACAAATTCTTCAGATGAAATGTTCTAGAAATGTTCTATCCTCTTTTAAGTTCCCTTCGGCAGACTTAAATAGCCCCTTCTCTATTTGTTACTAACTTTATATATATTCTTCTACATAAGCACTTACTATATTGTAATGTAAAGAACACTTTGGTTTTGAACCTCTGAGGGCATGAGCTTGCTTTCTTGACTTGATAATTCTTCTACCTAGCTCTGAGCCTGTTCAACTTAAGTTCAATAAATATTTAATGAATGAATGAATGAGGAACATCATCTCAATAGAAATTAGCCAAAGAAGAAACTGTTATTTCTGTAAAGCTTAATGTAGAGAAGCTTTTTCTACAGAAAGTTACAGATATGGAGAAAAGCTACTCCAGAACGCATGCAAGTCAAACTGGTATTCTATTTTAAAGAACTGGCACCTATTTTTTCCATATGTTAAATGGAATTCATTTGGCACATCACACTTTTGCCATGGATTTAGAAAAATTGAATTATATTCAGAAGAGTGAAATCAGGATAGAGAGAGGACATGGAATTATATCATAAATTATATTATAGCCATAATTACATCATAATAATATTTGATGTCACTTATGATCCTTAACATTGGGAATAGATGTCACAGAAAAGGGAAAGACTAGAAAAGAGACCAATGAGTAAAAAAATATGAGAGGCACAATCAACTGAAGAATTAATGATGGATATGCTAACAATTAGTAAAAATCCAAAGATGGAATGAAAGACTCTAGAAAATAATGAATTATTTGTCAACATAGATATTCAAACACTTGGTAAAGGGAAATAAAGCATTAAATAGGCTGTAAGACTATCTGAATTTAAAGACTCTTCTTCCTCTAAATTCTATAATGCTAATGTTCTAACTAACAAAGTTAGGGTAAGACGTTAAAGTTAGGACTTCAATTTTGCAGCATATTTTAGCCCCCCCCCCACATTTTAGTGCTTTAGGGAAACATTATTAATGCTTTCTTTCATTAAATCAGTTCTGCTGCAGGAAATTCCAGCCTTATACACAGTTCCCTGACACTGGAAGTTAAAATACAATTGCTATAGATTTTAACTTAGTGTTTTTAATAATGTGGGACTTATCACTTTTATAGTTAGTGTATATTTCTACCTCATATCTCAAATGCTTTCTCTACAAATGGCAAACCATGTATATGTGTATATGTATATATTGCATTTTTCAACCCTGAATTGTCTGCTCTCACTGCTTTATTGTACTGGGTCCTCATCATTCAACACAATAGGAAAGAAACAAAATGTGCATTCAGATTTGAAGGTAGTATTAAAACTGTGGTTATTCTCAGATGACATGATTATCTATGTAGAAATCCAAAGAAATCTGTTAAAAAAACTGTTAGATATAATAAGTGAGATTAGCAAGCTGGCAAAATATTGCATCATACATGATAATATTACAAACAGAAAATAGTCATATATCCAAAATACATGTGTAGACCCTTTATACTGAATACCATAGGCACTGCTAAGAGACTTGAAAGACCTACATTAGAGGAGAGATAAACATATTCACAGATAAGAATATTCAACCTTGTTAAATGCCAATTATCAATGTAATCCCAGTTAAAATTCCAGAAAACTTTCTTTTAGAAATTGACAATCTAATTCTAAAATTCATATGAAAATGCAAAAATCTAGAATAGCCAAAACGATCTGGGGAAAAAAATAAAATTTGGTAGATTAACTCTTACCTGATTTGTCTAATAACTTGTATTCACTCCAGTGTTTTCTACCAATATCTAAAAACAACCATTGATATAAAGTGTTCCTTTGCCGTGAATATATTTAAAAAATAATTTTGAATATTAAGTATAAACTATCCCATACTTATTTTCCAACTTTGTAACACTTTCCCATTTTATAATATTGCCATGTTGTTACATATTATTTAAAACATTATATCTTGGGACGCCTGGGTGGCTCAGTTGGTTAAGCAGCTGCCTTCGGCTCAGGTCATGATCCCAGCATTCTGGGATCGAGTCCCACATCAGGCTCCTTGCTGGGCAGGGAGCCTGCTTCTCCCTCTGCCTCTGCCTGCCACTCTGTCTGCCTGTGCTCA